>BNCR01000010.1:3813947-4116447 GCA_014656515.1 Oryzias celebensis | reverse complement strand
TGCCCGATCTGCTGAAGGGTTCAGGTTTAACTTTTTTCAAGACTCAAGACAAAGATGGATGTGGAGCCTGAACCTGTGCCAACTTCTCATGAGCCACAAAGGGAACATCTTGTAGTAATTCCTTTTTCAAATATTTTTTTACACGTATTCATCTTAATGATTTTACCATTTGATTTAATAGAATAATTGTTTTAAAGCATTGCTAGATGTGTGTTGATTAACCTTAGCATCTTAATAGCAATCATCATTAACATCACAGTATACCAAAACTGTGGGTTGCACAGCTTTAAAAAAATATTTTTTTTGGCCATGCTGTCAGTTCAACATTGAAGTATACATTGACCTTAATAAATCCTGTAGAGAGAACTTTAAGTGAGCTCACCGTAGTGAAATTGATTTACCATAGCTCCAAAAACAAAATAATAATAAAGAAAAATAGACAACAGGTGATGCATAACTCTACCATATAGAATAAATACTGTAAAGTGCCTTTTGTCTCGGACATTTCTAGGACAAATTTGATTGGTTGGATCAAAAACTGGATTACATCAACAACGCAAGTTATCATCTATTGTACCTAAAATAAATCTGTATTAACATGTATATTGGTATTAACAGTGTACTTACAACAATGAAAAAACATAGAAATATAAATAAATAAATATACATTCTTGTATCTCTTCAATGTAACAACGCTTTCCAACTGCCTGCTATTTGACCTATTTCGTGCAATCTTAATATAGATTTGTAATACAATACAATTGAATGATATGTATTACAGTGTTCCCTTGTTTATTGCTGGGATTACCATCTGTAAAAAACCCATGATATGTGAAATCCTCTGAGAATTTTAATAATGGATCAGGAGGCTATGAAACACTTATCTACACACTTTTTACACATTTTTTTCAGTCAGACATTTTCAGTCTTTTCTGTCTTGTTTACACTCTCAAAGGATTTTATTCTATAACACCAATACTGATTTTTCAGAGATTTGCTTTCAGTGAAAAATGTATGTAGACTTGAAAAACTGAACTCTGTCTAGGAGACATGGCACAGAGGAGATTGATTGATAAGGTCAACAGCTAATCAGGACACAGAACACTATGTATGGAAAAAGAAAAAGGAAATAAAAAAGAAAAACGTGCAAAATTACACTGAAAACATGTTCTCTATTGCAAAAGGTAAAATGCGGTAAATCAAGGGAACACTGTATTGCAAGAAAAACATAGCTGTAACCATGGTGCCTATAGGCTCTGAAACATTTATTTTATGTGTCATATTGTAAGTTTAAAGTTGAAAGCTGGCATGATTGCAATGACAGGTAATCTTGAGTGGAAGATTAATTCTCAGGGAAACATAAAATCAATAAGACATTGGATATGTGTGGTGATCAAAGTAATGTACTGAAATGGGTATGAAGCCAACTGGATTGTTTGCCAAATGTTCTTTACATTTGGCCCTAAACCAGTAATCAGGATGGCACTGGTTTAGTTCTAAAACAGTGTCACTCTCAAGTCCTACTCACGCCATTTGTACCAATCTGTGGCGAAAACAAAATGGCGAAAAGGTGGATCGCTCATTGTCTTTGCCTGCATTCAAAATACTCTAAGCATTAGTGCTCAGGTGGTGCTCACTCTTTCCCCTCATTGCAGCACACATCACGGCTCCTCTACATCTTCAACAGATGACTATTTACGGTTGCAGCATATTTACGTTGAGTACTCAGCTTAATGTCCAAATTGGAAACACCCCTTTGTCATCCCAGTACTTTTTCTCATACAGTTTGAGAAGTCTTCAAGTCAATGTTATGCCTATGCTTTGGAGTCATTGATGGTCACATTGTGTTCTTGTGCAGTTGAGGTCATAAAATAAAAAGAAAAAGGCCATATTTCACACTAACATAACAAGTATACCGTCCTATGGTGGACCTCTATAAGCAGGAACAGGAACCAATAAACAAATTCATGTCACCCCTTTGCTTTTATCACTACATTGCCTTACTGTTAAATTTCAAATCAATGTAAGATTGTAATTTTAATGTTTAGAGCCTTGCACAGACAAACCCCGAACTATATTTCTAACCTCTTAACTTCCTACACTCCTGCATTTTCCCTGAAATCTTTTATGTGTTCCAAAAACTGGAAACTAGGAGAGACTTCGCTTTTGAGGCAGTTGCTCAATGACCTCCCTCTGTCTCTGCGCTAGACTGACTCAGTCGAGTGTTTTAAATCTCAAATTAAGATGTTTTTATTTAGAAGAGCTTTTAGCTGACTTTTACTTGTGTTCACTCTTGTTTCACTTATATGCCTGGGATTATTTTATTAGATTTTATCTGTTTTAGGCACCCAGTGTCACTTTGTGTTTTCTATCTGATTTGATTTTGTTTTAACTTTGTGAAAAAAAGATTTAACTTACTATCTAACTGACGTTTTCTTTAGCATGTGGTCTTAAGTTTGCTTTACGGTGTGTATTGCTTTAGTGAGGTATTGCTTCATGCAAGCGTTATTACTTGTTGGATTTAAGGTGGGCATTGCACGGGAAGAAAGAGCAGTGTGACAACAAAACAGTGCAGATCAGATATTTTGGAGAAATAAATAGCTTTTTTTATCCAAAATAAATTATCCTTTTTACATGCTAGGAGCTCCTATCACTAAAATTAAAAAGTGCTGTGATCTTTGACCATGTTTTCCCAGACTTTTAAGGCCACTGAGCCTTGGGAAAAGCTGGTAAAGAGAAGGAAAAGAACTGCTTATAATAAAAAAAATAAATAATGCCCCGTAATGGTACTTAAAGCTTTATAAAAATCAGGGTTCAAAATAGTTATTTAGATACTTTTCAAATCATTAGAAATGTTATCTTTGGGAATTGGAATTCAAAGAAAATTCTTTAGCGGAAAAAATTCTATTGGAGCCCATTAAGACCTTCAAAAAGAGCATTTGAACACAATTGGTTTCTTGTGGGATTGCTGAAAAAAAAAATCTCTATCTTTTCCGATGAAACAAACATGCATAAAATATGAAAAATCACAGCCACAAAGATTCAGCAACAACTTCAGTTAGAGAAATTGGCCCAAAATTAAACCTGTGAAAAACTCCGGACTGTGAGTGAGAACAACATTCATTAAAGTAGTTTATTTTGAATTTTTAAGGAATTGGTAATATCACAAAGTATTCAGAAGATTATTTCCACTTATGAACCTCAAAGTAGATTTGAAGCAATGTTTAAAGTTAAGAAAATCATGATACCAATTTATAAATCAGTATAAATCATCCCCCTCATTGGTAATAAAATGACTTTTGGGACTGGCACAGCATCCTGGCTCTCATGTCCCCACAATCTGGAAATCACATTTGTGCTGTTTCGAGAAGACAACCTGAGAATTGATCAGATGTAGAATCTGTTTGCCAAGTAGATAAGTCGGTTCAGTCATTCAAGAAAACGGAAAATGCCCGTCCATACTTAGAAGCAGGAAAGATACCTTTAGACAAAGATACAGGACAAATAGGTGCGCTCACAGCCGGATATTTTTCTTTTCTCACTCTCCTACCACAGCGTTATATTACAGCGTTTGTTCTGTCAGACTCTATCTTTCTGCTCCATTTTTGAGAGGCGTGACCATGTTTGTTTCTGTCATCATACTTTGTGAAATACATGATTGAGTCAATATTTAAATCACAATAAAACAACTGTGTTTTTTCTTCCTAACTCTGCAAATCAAGGCTGGACTGTAGATAGTCTCCAGCAGTTTAGATGTTTGGCAGGTTTCTCAATTATTAAAATACATTGGAAGAGATCTTTGTTTGTCCTGGTCAGAGATGACCCTGATCTCAACATTGTTAGCTGCATTTACATGAACATAAGTATTCTTAAAGCTTCTTCATAATGAAAATGCTTTCATGTGAACACACCATTTGGAATACTCTGACCCAGTCAGACTCATTCGGATCAAAATTTCCTTCCAATCGAGATGGGTGGGCTATGGTGATTGTTGATCTGAATGTGGTGCATGAAAACAATTTATTCTTGTCGTTAGTGTGTTGGCTTTTGCGTCATCTTCTTCAACTATTTCCGGTATTTTAGATAGTTCTGAGCATGTCAAAAGGTTTATTCTGATTGAATGTGTGGCGGATGTAATCGTTTGTGATAATCGAATAAAGTTCTTCAGGGTTCATGTACACAATTCTGTACTAATCCAAACTTTGATCAGATTAAATACATTTTGCACATGTACATGCAGCTATTGAGGGTGTTGATTATTATGTGAAGAAACAGACAGATCAAAATGTTCAAAGAATCAGAAAGAATCAGATTTTTGCTCGAATTGTGGGTAGTTTTCTATATTGACCTGCAGTGCACAGCTTGCTTTGTCCTTCAGCACTTCCCCCGCCATTGAAATTGGTCCAACATTCTTGCTACAACATAATTCATCACTCCCTTTGGTCAGTAATTTAGTCTGTGAATTGCAGCTTGAAGCTAATTTTCTTCTTCAAATCTCGGTGGATGTAGATTTTATATGAAGTGGTATGAAAGGTGTGAAGTAAATTAATTTCATACCTGAGTAAATCTGGAGAATGTAATGACATTGACAAGTGCAGTGCTTGTGAATGTGCCTTCATTGTAATCCTGCACACAAAATGGTATTGTAATCATCACCTCCCAACAGATTCAGACACGCTTGACTTTTCAAATTCACACAAGATATTCACAAGACTATCATCTTCACATTTAGGTTTATATTGAGCACAGTATTATCTGTGGCAAATAAGTCCTTTGGAGCAGAACACAGTTTTCATTTATTGAATATGTTTTCATTAAAAGGAAAGAAAAAATCAAACAATCAGTGACTTTTTTTATGACTTTATAGTCTGATAAGAAAAACATTAATTTTAGTATTTACCCATTCAAATTAGGATTTTAGCATTTGGTTATATAAAATAAACCAAAAAAAGGCATTTTTTACTGTATTATTTGAAAATTATATGCCTGTCCAGCGATTAATATCAACATAGTTTACATGAAAACTTTAAAAATTAAACTTCAAACTGAGATAAAAATCTTTTGTTGTTGATTTGTTGCCAAAACGACTTGGGTCGTTTAAGTTTTTTTTTCTGAACATGGTTGTTTTGGTGGCTTTCTGTAACTTAGAATCTGATTAATTCTAAGTATATTCAATATTCAGTATATTTTGTAATGTAACTTCACCTAAACCTTTTCAAAGAGAGCCAGATTTGGTGAGGTGAATATGTGTGAGGGCCAACCAAACGGCCTGCATTCTTTGAACCTTTATAGTCACATTAAATGCAAATAAACAATTTTATGAATATTATATTGGATAGGAATACTTATTATTTCTTCACACAAAACAAAAAGGCATTTAAATACATTTCCCCTACATTACAGTAAATTTTTCATTAAAGACTAGAAAAAAAAAAAAAAAAAAAAAAAAAAAAAAAAAAAATATATATATATATATATATATATATATATATATATATATATATATATATATATATATATATATACACACACACAAACACACACACACACACACACACACGTGGACAAAATTGTTGGTACCCCTCAGTTAAAGAAGGAAAAACCCACAATTCTCACTGAAATCACTTGAAACTTACAAAAGTAACAATAAATAAAAATTTATTGAAAATTAAATAATCAAAATCAGCCATCCCTTTTGAATTGGTGATTAACATAATTATTAAAAAAAAAAAACTAATGAAACAGGCCTATATATATATATATATATATATATATATATATATATAGCTGTTGGAATGACAAAGAGGCATCACAAAGACAATTAAAGGTCCGGATGCGGTGTGGCTTGACCTCCTGATCAATGAACTCCTATTTAAGCCTGAGAGCAGGAATCTTTTTCCAGACTAATGAAGATGGCACGGAGAGTAGCTCCTGCGCTGGACTGCCAATACTTTTAACACTCCCATCGATTCTGATCATTCTTAATGGTTCCTGCACAAGCGTGAGGCAGACCTTGAAGAAGGTGTAGGTGGATGTGTGACGTTGAGCAAATACATTATTTTATGGACTTGATCAGCTCAGTTCTTATTGTCAGTTTGCAGTTTTTACTTTTGCTTTTAAAACTCTATGGAAGTTGTGTTGTGTTCTTGGTTAAATCAAAATTAAAACTTTAAATCAGTGGTTCAGAATATAATTTCTTCATTAGCTCTGCTGAAATAGGTTAATGGTTTTGCACTTACAATATCTGTGATGGTTGGCCTTATCTGAGACAGCTTTAAGGTTATGTGCTTCATGTAGACTCTTAGTCGAGATTGATAGCCTGAAGAATTTAATTAGAAGGCAATTTGACTCCTATTATTATTAAGGTTCTCTCATTTAAAAGATGTTCTCACTTTTACTAATTACATGTTTCTTGGCTAAAAACAGCTCGTGTTGTTGACATTTATTTTTCATTATGAGGATGTTCATATTTATGGATAATTAGTGTGTTGGGACACTTCTTAATCTTCGTATTAGCATAGGTTTGACTTCCTGGAAGTTCAATTTGGTGCACATAAAAGATCAAATATTAAAGCCTATGTAGCAAGTGCCAAAATATGTTCCTTAAATGACCACTAGTCTGGCTGCAAAAGTAAGGCAGTGTCCGTCAACTTCAATATTAAAAAAAACACGTCTTTCTTAAGACAGTTTTGAGGTCAGCTGTGTCATTTTAACTTAAAAAAGGGTCTTCATGTGTTTATTGAACACCCATCCCTCACTGTGGTTCACCGTCAGCCAAATGTAATTGACCTGATTTGGTCGATCAAGCTTGTGATTGAAAGTCTTTTTGCTAGCATCACATATACATAAAAACGCAAAGACAGTAGAGACACAACAGGAAGAGAAACTGACAAAGTTTGGCAGAAACTGATTATTTAGTCTTGCTGATCGATTTTATAGCTTCTCACCAACATAATCTTGTACATATCTGTGGTTTTCAACCAATAAGGCAATAACTCTTTTAACTAAATAGATTTTTTGATACATATCTATATCCATTACATCCCTAATAACTAGTTAACTCTTAGAACCAACTGTCACTGAAAAACAAATGTATTTGACTTCAGTGATACCAAAATGTACAAAAGGTTTTGGAGAGAAGCTGGACGTGTCTCTACAACTGCCAGGCTTGATTACTTCTGACATTTGTTCATTAAAGGACAGCTGTAGCTAAATGGCAAAAAAAAACAAACCAAAAAAAAAAAAACCCACTTTTTTGCTGAGCAGCATCACGTTGCTTCTGAGGCCACACTGATGGACTAAAGAGGCCATGTTTAAAAAGGGCTGGTGATGGGAGATCATTAGCACTGCAGCAAGAACATGCATGACAGGAAAAAGAGGCAACAAAGTTGCTTGAAAAAACATCAAGCTTTTTGACAGAAGCATGGCTGATCATTACTACTGTGGTCTAATAACGATTTTACTTTGGTCATGGCATTGTCTGAACTTGTCTTGACTATTTACAAGATTAGCAACTGTGCTGAATATTTCCACTTGAAAAAATACAATAGTGTTTGTTATTCTATACATGCTTGAAGTTATAACACAGAATAGTTATAAATAGCACTAATTGCTTCTGTTTTTTGGTCAAATTTTCTCCTTCTCTCGTCACAGTTTGCCTTTGCTGCTCCTCCTCACTGAGAAGAGTTAAGGTTGTGTATGAAAAAGCATCTAAAAACTGCTGTTCTGGTTTGCGGAGATGTTGCTTTTATTCAACCCACACTGACCCTCACCTCTATTAGCCGCCTTTGTCCTTAAAACAACTCAAGAAAAGTTTGTGGGCTCAAGTTCATTTCTATTTACGGTTATTGGCTGGAAATCAGCGATGTTTTTTACTGACTTGCAGCTTTTATGATCTGCTTTAAACAAACCAGCTTTGAGAAGGGACTTCAATTTAGTACAATAATAAGAGCATTCCACTCCAAAAGCTTTTATAGCCCAATAGTTTCTTAGTCTGTTAACCCAACTTTCTGGCATTGTAGATTATTTATTTCTCTGAAATGAATCCCATTTTTCAAAGTGCTGAAGACAAACACAGGGGCAGAAAAACTATTTATCATGGGCACATTGGAGGTCACTGAACTTCCATCAAAATAAATGCACTTCTGCTGGACTTTCATATGTGTTCACTTGCATGTAGAAATAAACAGCATTTGCTATTTTATTAAAGCATATATTCTTTGCAACCAAATGTTTGATATCATGTAAGCAAACTAGGTTTTATTCCCAATTTAAATTTTAACTTCATCAGGAGGCTTTTTTTACATATAGCAAGTGAACTAAAAAGAAGAAAAAGGGTTTTATTTGGTTATTGTATTTATTGTTGATTCCAGTTTTCTTTTTTATGTTGAGGTATTAAGGTGCGTTCACACCAAACTCGATTTGCTCGGCAGAGGCGACCAGTTTCAATGTTAAGTCAATAATACAAACATAATCTGAGGTCCTGCGGCGCCCTTTAAGTGACGGGCGTGCCAGTCTTGCACCGGCGTGATTTGAGCGGCACTGCCAGAGTTCAAATATTGACTTTTTGGTGAAGTCACTGCAGCACAACAACCATTCAGAGACTCAACTTTGGGCCCGTGACGTTTTCAGTGACAGCCGGTAGAATATGCATCCAATAGAGGGAATCAGTTCATAGTTCTTCTCCAGAGCTTCCGTCCATTTTCTTAACCCGCTGTATCCCGTTCGGTTAAGTGGGGGTCCCAGAGCGGCCCGGCTACTGTTGGGTGAAGGCGGGTACACCATAGAACGTATATTATCACTGAACAAAGTGAGGTGTTGACGACACCCATAGAAAATGCCTTACCTCCAGCTGTCGTGAAATCCATCTCCATTCCTTCCTGTTTTGAATCCAGTCTACAGGGATGTATCCAAGTCTGTCTGAGTCACGTTTTTAACGGAACCAGAGTCACCAATCATGAGTGAGCTTGTTAGTCCACACCCTGCCACTGAAAGCGGGCTCGGTAGGAACTGTCAATCAAACGTTTAAGGTGAAGCCAGCGAGCACCTCATGCTTTTACTGATTGGTCTGTTTATAGCTTGAATATCTTCTGATAATGAAAAAAAATCTTTAAAAAAAAGATTAGAAAGATGGTGATCAACCCATTTCTCGCAAAACTGTAATGGTACCTTACTATGAAAAGATATTTCAGACACTTTAATGTAATTTAAGTTGTAACAGACTCAAACATGCTGCATTTGATGAAGTGCTCTGCTAGGACTGCTCTGTAAATGGCATGGCGGCATAGCAGCAAGGAAGGAAATTTGTGTGAGCGTATTCTCCACAAACGTTTAAGAGAATAAACACACACTGACTGCAGACAAACTGAGAATCATGTTTTGACATTTTCATTTGACATCTGTATTCTGTCACTACAGACAGAAAACAAAACTCTAATCTTTTCACTTAAAAAAAACTGCAATTATTTTAATATGTACTGTAGAAGATTACTTGATCATATGAAGTCTTGATTCTAATTTTACCCATACAGGATTTCATGATACTCTCAGGATAATGTCCTAGTTGTTTTTTTAAACTGGTTTCTGAGGAATGTCTTTTAAAAGTTTCAAGGAATAACTTTCAAGGTTAAAAGTCGAATGCAAAAAATCCTTAAATCCATGTTTTAGCATGTTTCCACATTGTAGCTGTTTCCTGCCAGTCTCTTTCGTGAGACCTAAATGTTGTTGGGAAAAAGTAAATCTTATGGTAGTGTGTTTATCCAGTGTCACAAAAAGTTCCTAAAACAAAATGAACCAAGAACATTTTTTTAAACTACTTTTGACATCATTTTCTAAGTTACAGATGAGGAGCAGTCAACAGGGGTGGTGTAGTTGCATGAATCCGTTTTTTTTTTTTTTTACATTTAGTGAATGAGATACTTTTCAGGGTCTGTAATGCTGGAGGAAGTTTTCCTGTAAAGGTAAACCGACTTTCAGTCTGAGTGTTTTTGGCTGTGAGTGACAGGAGAACCTTTAAACATTCCCAAAGGACACGTTTGACCAGCCAGTAAGGGGTCTTTATTATTTTTATGGATTTGACAAAATAAAAACTATTGAGAACATTTATGTTTTGCTTGTGCCTGATATAGATACTTGCACCTACACACACTTAAGAGCTCAGTTTTTCACACCTACACATATTAATGTATGGGATTTTTCCCATTGTTTATCATCAGGACAGTGCTATTCTCTAAATAGAAGCTAGAATGTTCCTGTGTACTATGGAAATATAATAAAAAGAATACTTTCTTTCAGTAACAATTGCTATTTTTTTCAATAACAATTAAATGATTTGTTTGATTTATTTGTTTAATTAAAAATGCACTTCTTGTGAATATTATTTGAAGCCCACAGGAAGTAAACACAACGTAAGAAAAGTGGATATAAAGTATGTCAGAAAATACTCATCAAGAGCAGGCATTAATTCCGCAATGCGTGATGGAGGGTAGTCCATTTAAAATCTACACCTTGTCATTTATATTACACGTGTCAATTGTACTAAAGTCGTTTTTATTAGTTTTTTTCTCCAAGACTGATATTTATTAAAGTCAATTAGGTAACAATCTCTATAAACTTCAAAATGTCACAGTATTGATGTGCTCATATTACTGACAATTTGCTGTTTAACACTTCAAGATATAGAAGCATCTTTGTTTATGAAAGGAATGCAATAAGACATCATTCTAAATTCACTCTTAAAGGAAGCCTGAAAGAAATGCCACTCTACCTCCCTCGGCTGTCTGCGTTTGAGCCTCTGAGAAGGCCTGGTTTAAATGTATTCTGCAACAAATTAGCTGTCAGCTTGGCAACACTAGTTTGTGTTTTCGTGTCTTGCTCTTTGACCGACACATTGGTACAAAGTTTATTTGTCTTACATGTGGAGTTGCCTCCATCCGTTTAATGGATGTGGTGTTGTTCACTTAATGAGAGTTGTCAGCATCTTCTAGGAAAACCTTACCCTTTTGTAGAATTTCTGTAAAACATCTCAGAAAAAGGATGTCATTTCATTAAATGATTATTCTGCTTTCCTAAGTGTAGCTAGTGAAAAATGGGAAGTATCATTGTTAAATAGACACAAACACAAAGCAGCATGTGAACAATTTTTGTTTACCTTTACTGTTTTGTCAGAATAAAAGCAGTTATTTTCAGGTGGTGCCCATCTGTTGCAGTTGTCAAAGTGTCTTGTCCTGCATGTTGTGTATAATACAAACAGCATGACAGTTGAGAATCACTGAACTGGGCTTTCAGAAATCTTCCTGGATGCTGCTAAATTCTGGAGCCAAGTTGAAGGCATCAGTCTAAGCTTGGACATGCAGCAGACAACAATCCACTCTAAAATATTCAATAACAAATGATTAAATAGGATCCCGTCCACTATTAACTCCAGACCATAATCCACTGTGAATGATTTGTCTATGTTAATAGATTAGCTGAGACCAATGACTGTATAGAGTAAGTGGGTCAAGTGGATGTGAAGTCACCCATAGAAAATGACTTCCTTCCGGTTCCACTAAAATCAAGTCAATTCAGTTGCCATTTTTTGCAATGCTTAGGTTACCATGTTGGAACAAGAAAATGTCAGTTAGCAGTGATTGTTCCATGTCGGTCTGAGTCAACATTTCTATGGCAACCACACTCTCTTATCAGGAGTGAGCTTGTAGGACGTCCACACCCCTATCTCTTAAAAAGTAGGTTTGGGAGAATCTGTCAATGTGAAACCACATACTTTTATTGGGGCACCTGATTGGTCAGTTTATAATTTGAATAACTTGCACAGGAGAAATGAATATCCTGAAAGAAAAAAAAGATCATAGTTACTTTGGCAAACATGACTGAGTAATAGCTGTTTTTTTCTCAATAGAAGTCTTATAGGATTATATCGACATAAATTATAGCAGGTACGGTCAGCAGCTGAGACACTAAAGTTGGGCCAAACGTAACAAATGATGGAAACTCTTAATAAACTTCAATTGAAAGAGATTCTTTTTTTCTAATAGTCTATCATTTCTTATTTGCCATCAGTGATGCTCACTAAATAAGCCCATTCAAGTGTATTTTGTTGCAGTCTGCATCTCCACCATGATTGCTTCCCCATTTCAAGTCATTTCCTCTCCAGTCACCAGCAGCACCAAATTCTAATAGTTACAGGAACATTTTCTGACACCTGAAGCTAGCATGAGACTTTCTGGGCTGCAAAAGGAACAGAGAGATGTTTATAAGGGATGGCAGTCCTCGCCTCACATGCCATGCCGGTAAACACAGGAGCACATAGTGTGGCGCTTTACAGTTAGATAAGGCCTCCAGTCACAGAATGTGATATGGGACTAATGAACCTTGGCAGTTTGCTCCAGTTAAATCCCTGTACTTTTTGTCTCTGTGTAAATAGTCTTTTTTTTTTCTCGTTGTTTTTTCTTGTTTTGAGTGTTACTTACAGCTAAATTCCTCTACAAAGCAAATGTTTTAAATGCCTTTTTCAGGCAAGCAAACCTTTTTTGACTGTGGTCACGGAGATATCATGCACACTCCACACAAAAAGCTCCCTGTCGGGATTCGAACCGTGGCCTTAACATGATGGCAAGAACGCTAACTGTTGTGCAGCCCCAAGCAAAACTCCCCTAAGCTATTTAAGAACATTCAAGGATTTCTTCCAGTGGGTATCCATGTGTCCAAACTTGTATAATTTTTGTTTTAAACCAGAAATTTCAAAGCTAATAACCTTTATGAAATCTTCACATTCAACTTTGAACAAAACCAAACTAATGGCAGGTCTGCGTCTTTCCTACAGCATTGTTAACGGCCTTAGTGATTGGCCGTTGATACGTTGACTGCAGGGGTTACATTTGAACATGCAGATTTGATGATCCATAAAGAATTGACTGTTAAAACACTTTTTTTGTGGATACGTTAAACAAATTAATCAGATTCCTTCTAGGAAATGGCTTTCTTTGCGAAAAGCAAACAGAAAACATTGACATTCAGATGACTCAGTGTTGTTTTTTTTCTTCCGCGTGTCTTCAGAAATGTTTTTGCTTGTCTAGCAAGAAAATAACTTTGTCGTTGTGTCCCTAGACAAATGACAGCACACATTTCTGAGCTTAATATTACCATGTGGGAACAGAAAAGTCATTTTGCTTCAGAAGACCACTTAATAGCTTTGGTTGTTTGGAAATCCATTAGTGTTTAGGACCAGACAGAGATGAGCAGTCTTCAGAGTGCTGGTATGTGAGTGAAAACTGGTCAAAGAACAATAATATTGCTTTCATAAACATCTTTGAGTGTTTTAAAATATTTTTTTGTTAATTTTTGTCTTTGTTTTTTATCATTTTCCTTTGAGTGTTTATTGACCATTGGAGCCCCAGGAAAGGCGGTTACATGAAGTCCAATATCACCTTGCAAAATGATTTAAAAATCCAAAACAGTCATGAAGTCCTTCAAGCTTAAGTTGTTTCTGATGTCCTCATGTCCACCACCCATCAAATTGCCTGTTAGCCAAATACTCACTGTAGCAGAGACACCAGCTGCTCCCACTATTTAACACATTTCACAACCCCTGCAGAGAATGTCAAAACTCTTCATAACTTGACTTTGACAAGTTGCAGTGGTCAAACATTAACTACCACATATGGGTTGTTCACATTAACATGACATCTTATTGTCTTCTCAGAATATTGGAGCTCTCAGCAGAGCCCCTGAATTTTCAAGTTCATTAAAATGACTGACCAGTGCAGAAAGCCTCTTTTGCACAGACAGTCAAGTCTAGTGTCTTCTACAGAATCTGATAATAGCTGTGGCATTATGCTGTCATTTTTCCATCTGTCACTCACTTTCGCATCTTTGCCAGCTGCCCCACTGCTTCAGTTTTTTTGCTCCTCAGCTACAACTTTTAAGTGGCTAAATTGTTTGTAATTGGAGTGGAGGGGGCAGATACTTCTCATTAAATTGTGATCAGGCCTTCAACAGCAGTGCCTCTTTATCCAGAGGGACAAAGAAGCACTGAACCATTAAGATATTGCAATTTTGTTGTTTACTATGTTGTTTACACTTTGAAAATATTCTAAATGTTCATATAGCTGGCAACCTTCTACGTCATTTAGCCATCCTCTGGTTTCTGTGGTGTATTGATTTGTTAAAATTACGAAGGGGTGGTTTGTTTGTGAGAGGAGAACATGGAAACACAGCTAGCAGTTAAGACAGTCAAGAGTCCTACTATGCTGTTTGACATTTCACTGCTCTGATAAGCCTAAGGTTTTTAATGGTGTGTCATGTTTACATTCACTTTTACTTAGTATAGTATATAGAAGACCCTTAATTCAAACTTTGAAAGTCACACATCGAGAAAAAGTTGGACTGAAGTATCAAAATGAAGACAAAAGCTAAGTCGTTAAGGAACAAATGTCAAACTCAAGGCCTGCAGGCAGGAAACAGCTCATGGTGTAAAAATCTGTGGCCTGTGTGCATGTTATATCCAATCACCATTTGAGCTGGCTTGTGTGGACAACACACTACAAATCCTATCATCTCACCTCTGACCTTCAGATTTTAGGCCTAGTTCTCTGCACCACATCCTCCCTGAAACTTGATTTTTAAGATTTATTTAATGATTCATTTTTTACAGTTTTTGCAGGTTATGTTCATTTCCGGTCATTAGCAACGTCTTAATCATGAAAGAACCAGTTCAGCCCTTGACGTATTAAAAAAAAAAAAAAAAAGTCGACCCTCTGTGTATTTGAGTATCCGTTCAGGAGTACAAAAAACAAGTCTGTTCTAACTGTTCTGTATATTCTGAGATGTAGTTATATTTCAACAAAACCCAGCTCCCTGTTGTTGATTTGTAACAGCTGGCTTATCTGCAAATTAGATCTAAAGTAGAATGCAAATGCCTGCTTGGTCACATGAAAAAGAATTCCCATGGGGTGTTGTATTTTGAAAAGTGAGTGCATTCTCACCAATTTTGTCAAATCAAAGACAATAAAAGGTGAAAAGGTTTCTGTCTACTTTAGAAACTCTCAAACTCCTGGTGTTTCTTTTCAGGGAATAATTGCATTAGATGACAAGGCAATTCTTACAAAACATTGAAGAAATCTCAGCCATCACAAGTTTATGACGTGTAGCTTTCTACCTCTTGGGGGTGTTCCACTTCACAAGTAATATGCCTTTTGGTGTATACTTATATGACTTATATTACCTCCTTCACTGAAGGCCCAAAAGCGCTGTACTGTCACAGTCTCATTCACCCACACACACTGATGGCGGATCCACTGCCAAATACTGGCACCAACCTATAACCATCAGGAGCAACGTGGGGTTCAGTTTCTTGTCCAAGAACACTTTGATTCATCACCAGGCAAGCTAGGAACCCAACCTTCAGTCTTCCGATCAGAGATTGACTGCTCTACCTCTGCACCACCATCCTCCTACAAAACAAGCCGAGTTGCCATTAGATGGTGTACCTAGACATGTTTGGTGGCATGTATTAAATGTGTTCCAGTTTTCTCAGTTCTGTATCTCACATTTGTAGTACAACATTATCAATCCTTTACACTGCTTTAAATTGAGCAACGAAACATCTGATTGGGACTTTTATAATTGCCATTTATTTTTATCAAAGGCTCCTCTAAGGCATACATTAATAAAGGCCCTCGAAAGTCTTTTCATCGCTTTATTTATTTATTTATTTCATGAATCCTTTGCGTTTTATTCAAAGCATTGCAGCACCCTCCCAGGCCATGTTCTGGCTCAAACAGAAAAAAAGTATGTTATTACAAGTGAGACAGCTGCTTGCAGTTCTATCACAGCATAACAAATGGGACAGAGGGGAACACTGCCATTTTCCTTCAATAACATATTTTTTAATTAAACAATCTTTGACAGAGCGAACAGAAAAAGAAAAAAATGTTCAGGTAGTAGTTGTTAAAAAATTAATTATTTTTTCACTGTGTAATCATATAGTTTAAAAGACATCTCCCTTCTGTGTTGCTCCAGTCTGTTTAGGTCACCCAAAACCATTTAATGAAATTGCAGCCTAGCAGCCAAGCTTATTAAATTCAGGAGATGTGTTTATTAAAGATACGTCGCTTACAGAAGTCTAAAAAAATAAATCAAGTTACACAAAAATTTATTACCCCTAAGATCTTTAAATTTCTAAAAAGGAACTGCTTTTCCAGGATGGACATTGAAAAATCCTGTTGTTAACATTTCTTTTTATGAATGAGTCAGTCACTCTTTTTGTTCTCACGGACATCCCCTTTAGCAATTCCTAATTATTAAAAAAAAAAACACCTAATGCTTATTTTACGATATTGCTCTCAAAGGGATCTTTATCCTCATCATTAGGGTATCTTGAGACGTGTATTTACTTTTCCAATGGTTGATAAACCCAGAGCTCTGTGTCAGCTTTTTTTTGGCTTTATTTTCAAGTTGAAATCCATCCGCCATTATCAAACCATACCCAAAGCCTGAGCTTACCGGGTCTGTGAGTGAACGAGAGGCAATGATTTCCCCAAACACCTTATTGGCAATGAATGCAAAGACGACATGTGTCTACCACTATTGAACAGCGCTCACTGGCTCTCAGCCCACTCGTAAATTACGCAGCAATGTCTCTCCCAAGACTGCCTTTACTGAAACAGCACACTTAGTAAGGTTGTTTCCCTTAGTTGTCACCACAGCTGCCAGTTTTCAGTGCTTTGTGGCCCAGAGATAAGCTCTTGGTTGAAAAGTAGAAAAAATATAGCTTTGATCATTTGTCTCATGAATGGGTTTTATGGTTTCATGCCATTTCAGGTAAACCCTAGTGTATCTGTACAGAGGGATGATGGTTGTTAATAAGAATTTAAATTGAACACAATTTTGAAATATAGTGATCCCTTGCTATATTGCAGTTCATCTTTGATGATGTGCTGATGTGCTGATTTTTTTGTGTGTGTGTAATTTTCCGTGTTTTAGTTATTTTTTTTGCAACACGGTGTTTTGCATCTTGATGAACTGTTGACCTTGTCAATCAATCTCTGCGTTATGTCTCTAGTACAGAATGCATTCAGCTTGCCACATTTACATAAATCTTCGATTGTGATCAGATCTTGGTTTTTGTTTTATAAAATTGTTGGGGTGTGCAATGACAGAGAAACAGTTTACTTGAATAAGAACATTTGCTTGAAACTTAATAATAAACAGATCTGAGAATAGATTTGATCATAATTTCATGCAGTCATCTGATGTGTGCATTTTGAAGGATTGATAAGAAACAAGCATAATTAAGGCCTCTTAATTTAGTGTTGTGTCAAGAGTGGTTAAAGACGACTTTATTTTACTATTATAAGATCATCCGATTTAAACTGGGCGGATACCCCAGGGACAACTTGGGGTCCCCCCAGAAGAGCTGGAGGAAGTGGCCGGATATGACCGCGATGTCATATTTTAATTAGGACTCCTGGTAGTTTAATGTTTTTGTTTTTTGTCTCGAAGTTGTACCCTGTTCCTCTGTCTGTTCCTGCGCTTATCCCATTTGCAAAAAAAAGTTCCACATACAATTTTTCTTGTGTTACACACCCCCAGACTGCTTTTGGCGCTAAAGTGACTGAAATGTAATCAAGAGGATCTTCATAACCAATAGAATTTTCAGAAAAAAAGATCCTTCAGACGTAGTCACTGTGCTCCCCTGATCAAACTTTAAAGCGTTAAAAGTGATCTGAGGTGTAGCTGAGAGAATCTGGTTATTTTTCAAGATAAAAGATTTTTAGGATTAAACACAAAATAATTTATTATTTCTTCTGCGGCCCAGTAGCAATTGATCCATCGACCGGTACCGGACCACGGTCCGATGGTTGGGGACCACTGCTGTAGAAGACGGGGAACCATCCAGAACATTTTCATTTAAATGATTGTGTTCATTTAACATGTCTTCAAAGTTTGAAGTTTGCAGTTTGAATGAGCAAAAAAAAAAAAAGCTGAATGTACCCTGGGAAACATAAACTGAGAGTTCTGTGGGTATTTCTGAAATTGAGTCAGCACTCATGCCCTGGGAGAACAGTAAATAAAGCTGCAGGACAGATCCTGAGAGGCAAAAGAATCTCTAGGCGAGCAAACTATTTTCATAAATGTGAATGATAAAACTGAAATCATAGTCTTTATAGTCAAAACCAACTCTGTTCATGCTTTCAGCTGGGAGTGCAAACTGCTCACATTGTTTGAAGGCATTTAAAAAGCTGTTGTAGGGTTTAATAGAATTTTGTTTCCAGCGGTAACATTGTTAAACTGTTAAATCTAACATCAATAAAATGCATTAGAATAGCAGTAAAATAACCACGGAAGGGTATTTAAATTTTTTTTTCTCATAAAAGATTGAAAGGACTAGGAACTAATTCGATGCAAAAAAAGCAAAACAGTATTTTCCCTAAAAATGCCTTATTCATCTCACATCCAAAAGAAGAAAGCTTACTCGGTTTGGTCACAATTTTTTAAGCCAAATTCAACACCTTAAGAAAAATCTGTGCAGAAAAGCGTAATGCTTGCTAACAAATGAAGCATCCTGGTTGAAGTAGACCAATTACCTACGCTGGGTGCAGGATAGACCATTGATTGTACAGTATAAGAGAGATGGATCAAGTGAGTGTCAAGTCCCCCTTAGAAAATGGCTTTGGCTCCAAGTCAATTTAGTCGCCATTTTTCGTGATACGGATGTCGCTATGTTGGAGCCAGACGTTGTCAGTAAGCAGTGATTGGTCTGCATGGGTCTAAGTCATTATTTCTAAGGCAACCACTCTCACCTATTAAGAGTGAGCTTATGTGAACTCCACCCCAGTACCACTTGAAATCAGGCGCAAAATAAAATGTAAGCAGTTACAAGTTGCTTGAAGAGGAAAATCACCAGTAGTGCTGGTGACATGCGTCCACTCGTTGACCCTGAACCCTCACAAAATTCTTAAGAGCAAAGACTGATAATCACGCAAAACTGGCACCATGGACTTAAAAAAAAAAAGTTGATTTATTCTTATTAAACCTACTTCTTTAAAGGTATATTTATAAATATACCTGTTGGACAAAACTAAGCCAATATAATTTCTGTCAATTTTCTTTAATTGCATAGAATGTAATATATAATATATACATTTATATATATAATTTATATATATAATATATACATATACGTTCTAGAAGCAGACATCTTCTGACCACCGTAGCAGGGCCATGCTCACAGCGCTTTACAACCAGCTTCCAGTTTGGTCAAAGTTGGAGGCACTAGACTTCTGATGATGGAAGCGAACATTCAGACAATTAAGCCTAAAATTGCTTTTCTGAATATTTATTGATTCAAATTGTTGTGAATCAGGAGCAGACGAAAAAAATGCAGTATGAAAAAGAGTGTATTTCTAATGTGTGGACAGCCCACAAGCTCCCTGCTGTACTCCATTATAATCTATCCATTTGTAGACAAATAGAACCATGTACGGCTTTGTTTTGTATTCATTTGAGTTGGCATCTCGCTTAAAACTGTACGGTTGGATTGCTCCAATATTGCTAGCTATTTTTGTTGCACCACTAATGTTAGGTTTGGGGTGTGAAGGGCTGTAAGGTAGTGGGGCATGGTGTAAACAAATAGAAGATGGGAAGTAGGAAAAGGCTTTCTAAGGAATAACTGCAGAAACAATGTCCTAGAACATGACAAACGTTTTTTGAGTTGGGCTAAAACGGCAGTCATTATTGAAAGACCAGTGCAAACACTTTCACAACAGATCAAAAGATGATCGGGTTGAGTCTTTAGTAGGTCTATTGCATCTCCCTCAGATGAAAGTGGTGCATTTAAGAAAAGTAAAGATATTATTGTTGTTTTTAAGTTAGATATTTATATCCCCTTGTATATAGTTTATTTCCAATAATGAAAAAGAAATGATTCTATCGTGTTTTTGTATTCTATTAGATGCTAAATTGAGATAGTAAATTTGACGATAGCACATAAAAAAGATATAATTTTAGGTTTTGTTGCTAATTGATGACAACAGACATCATCTTCAGGATGAAGAGAATTGTATTTATGCAACACAGTTATTTCCATTATTTCTGCTCTAATGACTGACAAAACTAATAAACCACTGCCATGACCGGAAAAAAAAACACATTGAAAACACTAAATTGTCCTTTCAATGCAGAAAGTGGTCACAGCTGAATGTTGAATTCATCACATTTCATTGTGAAAATCTTCAATGTTGACAATGGTCAGAGTCCCTCAGCGTCTGTGTGGACTTCAGTGCAGGAATGACTTGGCTGGACCTTAGTGGTTCTTCCTCTTAAACTGCCTTTCCACAGATAGGCTGTGCTGCTGGTTTCCCTCCTGCAACTTCAGCAGTAGTGGGTTATGATATATATGATGCATCTCAGAGTCTTCACTGCTGCTCCAGTCATCTGTCACCTCATTTCCTCACCTATTGTTGAAAGCTGATTCAATTTAGAAAAGAGCAGCAGATCTGTTCAATATGTTTTTACAGTTACATTCCTAAAGATCACAAACAAGCTAAAGCTCTGCACAACAGGCTTTTGTAATCACCTGCTGGTCCAGTAGTGGAATCTTTCTCATTCCCCCCACACAGTCATCTCTCCTCACTGTCCTTTGGGGGAGCACTGCACCGCGGTCCACGTGCTGCTTTCTGTAGATGGAAGCTAGGTTCATTTTTAGAACACATCTAAAGAACAACAATGGACAAATCACATGGATCTGACCACATTTATTACTAAAATTACTGCTAATACTCTGTGGAACAGTAGGTTACTGTAAAAAAAGTACGCCTGAGTGTTGAACATTGTTTACATACACTTAGAGCTGAGCATTCTCTTTGTAGACTGAAGTCATGTTTCAGTGGAAAACCCAAATAATTAAGTATGTTTAAAATATGAATCATAAGTACTCAACTGCTTTGTGGTTGTGATACGAGTAACCAACAAGCATGTACATATTTCTTTCTTTGCACAACTTACCTTAGATTGGACAACTTTTCCAAAATTGTCGGCAAAAAATGCGATCAAGCATAAGATGTACTCTGTATCCAAGAACGTGGTGTTGCTCCACCTCTGACCCTTTCTACAAGAAGCTAAGGCTTGAAACTAAAGCTCGGTTCTTGGGTATATATTGCGAGTAAATCGACAGGAAGTGCATTTTGAGCAGATTCAGATTGTCGCTAGAAAGCCTCAATCGTCTTAAAGGGGATATATATATATTAAAAAAATTATTTCTCGTGACACATTTAGTTTCTCGTGATCTTCACAAAGGCAGATCATTTTACCTTCAAGAATGTCCACTGTGGACAAATTGCAAAACAGCTGTTGAATTGTTTTATCAAAGCTGTAAGAGTTTTATAAAATTGAGATTTCTCAAACCAGTCTTTATGTAGTGTGTTTTCTTTCTATAGAGACAGACATTTTCCTGGTTTCTTCACACTACACGCATCAGTGCCTTGTTTTGTTCTCTTCAATAATTTTATTGCAATTTGTTACACTTCAGATGAACTATATTTTGGTCACTCTATATCTGCCTGTTTTACTTTAATTCTCTGTTAACTCGTTGCTTTTTTCTGGTTATTTGTTCTCCATTTTATTGTTTTAGAGATTTAAGTTGTGACTTTGTGAAAAATGAATGTTGTAGGAAACTATGAGTCATGACAAACAACTATAAAAATGTCAGGCCAGATTGATGAAATGTTACAAAGGCTATTTATTTAAAAAAAAAAAAAAAAACGTTTGGTTCATTCAATTTTAGTCAGCCGTTTTCAGTTTTTACAAAATGACTGTATACTTAAAAGAACATGATGAATATCCTACAGGGAGCACAGTTTAGTTTTATTGGATGCTTTTTCTTTAGTTTAAAAAAATGTTTTTGCTTTTTTATATGAGGGCCACACATATTGATGCACAGTGGTTCTTCCATCTTTGCAGCAAGCTGTTTGTACTTGTGTAGGAAGATTTGACAGACTGTCATCTCTTCAACATTTCAGCAAGGGCTTATTAACAAACACTGCCCCATATGTCTGTGTAAATTGTGCGTGTTTGGTCTGCCATACCATTTTTAAGCTTAAAGGATATGTTTGGTTTGTATAATTTAGATTTGCTTAAGAAATACCTGTAGTCTGCAGGACTACAAGCATGACATATAATAATACTCCATGTCTTACATTCAGGTTGTGTAAAGATAAAAAAAACATAAAAATGGTCTTTTAGCTCTTTGAGGTCAGTTGGATGGTTTGGTTAATAGTCTGAAACTAAAATTTGCATATAGGTTTTGTGCACATAGAAACATAATGAATCAGTAGAAGCAGCTTCACCTTTTCAGCAATGGTACGTGAAAAAGTAAGTAAACTAAAAAGCACTTTTCACAACTTACATTTAATGCTTTACAATTGCAAAATGGACAAGTAAAACATATTTAAAACATAAAACATGGAAAATCATCCATCTATCCATTTTCTTATCCCCCTGTATCCCTTTGTGGGGTTGTTGGGCTGCTGGAGCCTTTCCTGGTCACTGTTTTGTGAAGGTGGAGTACACAGGGAAACAGACTGTAGCAAGGTCACACAATCACGCACACACTCACACCTAGGAGCAATTTGAAATCACCAATCAGCCATGATGCCAATTATATTTTTGGACTGTGGGAAGAAACGGTAGTGCCCAGAGAAAATCCTAATGCACAAGGAGAACATCCAAACTGCACACATCCCAACCGAGAGTTGATCCAGCGTCTTTTCACAAGGAAGCCTGAATCCAGGCCCATGCAGTTACATAGAAAATCAAACCAAAATCAGATTAAAACCATTCGTAGCACAAACATATTACACAATCTCAGACCTATCTGAACAAAATCAAAAAGAAAAAATAATAGGTCTAATAATGGTAGGAATATGCAACACTACATTATCTGACATGCAACAGTTTAAAAAACTTTTTTTCCAATCCAATAGATTCAGTATTCAAACCTTTGTACCAATATTGCCATTAGTACATAGTTAATCACCCTCCATGTCAAACAATTTAAAGAAATTTCATTTTGGGATTTACAAACATCCAAATTAGATGCAAGCAAATAAGGCAGTATTTCAGATCCAAATAAACTCATTTTAATACTACTTAATACCCGGGAAAATTAATTTAGGTCAATTTAGAATTAAAAACAAGACACCGAGAAGTTAACGCCAAAAATGGTAGACATTTTTTGTGCTTTTAAACCCTCTTCCAGTCAGATCCACCAAATTATGTGGTCCAGTCCAGATTTTAGTTCTTGCTAAATGTTGTGAAACAGGATTGTCTTGAACATAGATGGAAAATCACAAATGGGTTTCCGCTTTGCTTCAGCTACAGGCATGCAAGCACCAGGCAGACATCTTTATAACACCACAAACATATCGTGTGTTTAGGTGACGTATAAGCTTTCAGTGAAGTGTAAAAATAGTAAAAGAGGTGATGAGTTGGAAGGTGTATCATTGTGGCGCAAAGGGACAAGTAAGCTGACAGATTCTCACTTGACTCTAAAACATAGATGTTAAAGGTAGATTGAAAGATGTTTTTAATGCCAATTTGTCTGTCTTTTGTATTTGGTCTAGTTGATAATCCCTCTGTTATTTAAATAAATAACACGATTTAATAAATTGTTTCAGTAAAATGTGAAACAAATTGTATGTAATGTTAGGGTAAATGTATTTTTGGCTTATATATTTTAAGCACATAGAGTCCACAGTCCAGAGCAATAGAGAGAGTGGGAACAAGATGAAGAGTAAACAAGCAGTTTGGAATAAGTGGAGGGAAGTTTTAGGAATGATGTGTGGCAAACAGCTGTCAGCAAGAATGAAAGGAAAGGGGATATGGTGGTGAGACTAGACCATGGAGAGGTTAGGGATATATGGAAGTGGATGACTCACTTGTTGCCACCCCTAAAGGGTGCAGTCAAAAGGCAAACTAAAAGTCCTGCAAAGTACTAAACTTGTATGTCAATCCACTATTTGATCTAATCTAAGTTTGTGGGCTTTTCGTTGTGGAACTTTGTTGATTGTAAAGTTGATGGAAGTTCCCTTTTTGTCGCTTCTTTGTGGACATGATCTCATCTCTAAGATAAGTTTCCCAGCTGAGGGGCATTCTAAGGACAGGAAAGATGGAGGAGAGCTGTGACTGCAGTACCCATCAGTCTTTGTGAAGATGCTTTGATTGATCAAAGTCAGCTAATTGTTTCAAAGAGCAATTTGGTCCAGTTGACTTGGATAATTCTTTTTTTCACTGAGGGGATCGAATCTTTGCAAGAGTAGAACTGTCTTGCCCTTTGCATTTGTCAGAGAGATAAATGTTTGCAACTTTTAGTAAGATTACAAATGAGAATGCATGCACAGGCTAAGGAAACCAGAACAAATAAATGCTGTATCTTTATGAAGGGATGCACAAGGAACATTTCAAGGAGTGACACTTTCAAGCAGCTACTTAGGTTTTGTCGATAGTCTTGTTGCTTTATGACAAGTTGGATTTCCCTTTAACAAGATGTGATATATTTTCTATTTATAGCAGACTGGATCGCTGTAGGTCTGGATCACTGCTCTTACTGGCAGTTTTCTGGCATTGATGTTTTCAATTTGGTTGAAGAGCTTAATGTGGATCAAACTGTTGACTGATTTTACTTTACCTTCAAAGGCCTGTGTGTAAAACTCTTCAATTATGGCCTCATTAAAAGTCCTCAGTGTTTCCAATACAGCCACCATAGAAGGAATGTTTTTTTTTCTAACTATGACAGATTGCTGTATACTATAGGATACACTTCAAAGCTTACATAAAATAAAACTAAACAATAACAACAGTGCGCCTTATAACCCGGAGCGCCTTATAAATGGAATCCTTCTAGTTTTTCTTACTAAAGTGGAAGCGAGTTTGAGAGGTGCACAGCACTCGTTATAATCTCATGTATATCTCTGTATTTAAAACTTTGTAAGTAGATATAGGAAAGTGCTGATTACAAATACAATGAGGAAAGGTGAATGTCTTAAAAATAATTAATAACATCTACTTTTTCGTGCCCATAGAGAATCTTTATACTTGATTTTCTTTGCGCACACAGGAGGAACTTTCTGTTTTCCTCAAATTAAAATTGCTGTCATTATTTTCTACCAAAGTTATCTTAATGTCATTTTGATTATGGTTAAGTAGACTCATTTTCTGTCTCCATGTGTGAGTGTGGGTTTTTTCCTGTTTGCCTTTGATTTTGCTTTCTGGTTGTTTATGGTTTTCCCCCATTACTCAAATAATAGGTTGTTGCCTCTTTTTTTTCTCAAGGGAAGTACAGTGACATACCTCAGAGACTGGTTCCTGATATAGACCCACTAATATACGATGTTGCCATGCAGATTTTGTGTTAAACTAAGATAACTGTGAAAGCTTAAAAAGAAAAAAAAGTTTCTCTTAATGAACTTTCAACTCTGAATACAGAGTTTACACTGAGTCATTTCGGATATCAAAGGACTGCTGTTATGTAGTAAAATCCAACAGTTCTGCACCACTGTACATAGAGCTGTTTCAGTTTCATCTTTGTGATGTGGCCTCTCCTCTTCCTGTTTTGACCTTAGACCTGTCAACCTTCTCCCGTGATTGCCCCCCCTTTTTCTGTTGACTATTTCTTGTGTTCCCACCTGGGTGCCATCGCCTAAACAAATATGAAAACCAGGAAAAAAGACCTCCCAAAACAAACAACAATAGCTGTCCTAATGTCTTCATGTAATTCATTTAAGATTGCACAGGGACAATGTCCTTGTTTACATGCATACTAAATATGTAATCATTATCTGATTTCAGGAGTTATCCGTTTTTTCAAGTGTCACATGAACATTTTTTGCTTTGTTAAAGTGAAAACCTCCGTTTTCTGATAATGACCTAACAAATTTTCAGATCTAAGTTTATCTTTAAAAAGTTGATCCTTCTCAGCATGTGCCCATCCTTTATTTTTCTCCCAGATATACAGTGTTTCCCTGGTTATTGCAAGGGTTACAGTCTAAAAAGAACCCACGCTAGACAAAATTAACAAATTGGGATTACAGATGTCTTTAAGGCTGGAAAACCCCTCACTACACAATTTTTTTTCTGTTTTCTCAGACAAACATGAACATTTTCACACTTTTCTCTCTTGTTTAAACTCTCAACATCAAATCTTTGTAAAAAAGTTCACCCATTATTGTGGAATTAAAACAAAGATCTGATCACTATCAAAGATTTATGTAACTTTAGCAAACTGAGCACATTCTGTTCAGGAGACGCAGCATGGGGCCGATTGATTGCCAAGGTTAACAGCCAGACGGGACAGTGCTCTGGACAAAAAAAAGGATGTAAAATTGCACTAAAAAAATTAGCGAAACTGTAAGGCCTTGAAAGACGAACCGCAATATTGACACAGACCGCTGTATTTCATAGTAGTTTCACATCTACAGATGTCTGAACAAGGAGGAAAGGGAAGTCACATCATCACCGTGTGAGCCCCAGAATATCCAAGGTATTTGTCATTTCTTTTTCGTGGAGTGTGTTCATTTAATAAAAAAAATAGTTTTAATGTTTACACAAATACTGCTATGTTCATCTGGTCCATGTTGTTTCAAAGAAAAGGCCAGTACGTGTTGAAAGTAACAAGAAGTTTTTTCATGTGATATCCATATAAAAGGAGAAAAATAAAAATCAGATAATGGTCTACCATGTATACCAGAATGCTCTGTTTATGGCTTTTCCAAAGAATTAGTTATTATTAGTTATTTCTGATTATGTCAAATTGTACACATCTGCTCTGCATCATCATTTAGTCTGAAGTTGACGACTTGCCTTAACTACTTCACTATTCCTTTCTTAAATGTTGCTGTCACACTATGTCTCACCAACTGCACCTTCAGTGTGCTTCTCTCTCTGTCTTTCTACTGCTCCCATAATGAAAGTCTAAACTAGCACGATGCATAGTCTAATGCAGTATGCAGAGATTTGCACAGAGCTGGATAGAATGCACAACGCTCCATGAACTCGGACAGCTTTGTTTCAGCATTTATTATGAAATAAACCATGTGATTCATGCTGCACAGTGTGTCATGTCTTCACTGCTTTGTAGATGTCTGTTCAGACACATACTTAAAGGCTGACTAGACAACAAAAGCTTGCATTTTGTGCTTAATTTGAATGAATTTAAGTAAAGCCACATAGTTTGATGTTTTAAAAACATTTAAATACAAATATTTTGCATTTATTCACAGTCTTCCTTACTTTCCAACAGTTAAATTCATGTATCATTATCTTTCTCCACTGACTTTCTTGCAGTTATCTTTTAGTCACTTATTTCTGAGACCCCAAAGAAATAAATGTCCATAACATCAGTTTTGTTGCTTTCCTATTGCTTAAAGCCCTTTTAGTTGAGATTCTCTTGCTTCTGTCTGACACCATGGATGCATTCAGCCATTCTGAAGGGCATTTACCAGAATAATTAAGTGCGCTGTTTGTCTTGATGAGGTGAATCAGTGACATTATTCAAGTTTTTCTGGAAACCAAAAGTGACTAACATTATGGTGACCAGCAGCAAAGCTTTTGGTCAAAACCATTCACTATGTGAGAACTGGACTGAGTGACACCCCCCATAACATGTTCCTGCTATTCGAAAATTTTTTCATTATATTTTTATCTGTAGCCCAAGTTATTAGAGTTATAAACTGGCTAAGTAGATGCCTAAATAAAAATATGTGGTCTTGAGTCAAAGGTTTGAAATGCTTGAATAACAGATTTTCCCAAGCCTGCTTTCAAGTGGTAGGGGTGTGGATTTCCAACAAGCTCCCCCCTGATTGGCAAGAGTGGTTGCCAAAGAAATGGGGACTTAGACCAACTCAGACCAATCACTACTTACTGACGTTACCTGCTTCCAAAATGGCAATGTCCTTGCTGCGAAAAAACAGGGAATGAATTGACTTTATTTTGTTGAGAGTCAACCATTTTGGATGATTGACAACCCACTCACTTGGTCCAATTCTCGTATTAATTTGTTCATAAATATAAATAAAAATATTTTAATTATAATTAATTAAATATTACTATATTTATACTGTTATATAAAAATATTATTAATCATTTAAAAATTAAAATGTGATAATTATTGATACTAGAGTTTAGTTTATTAATGAAGTCTTGATGTCGGTTTAAGTTCATTTGCAGTTTTGAAAGATTTTGGGTTTATTCCCCATATATTGTTTTAAACAATGCTTTTGAAGGGTTGCCTTACATCTCAAGTTATTTTATTATTTTATTTGTAGAAATTCAAATTTTGTGATCCCTTTGCATTACAGGACATTATTTTTGGAAAATAATTTGTGTAATTTATATTATTTAAAATATACTAAAAACGGTTAGTGAGCAACAGTATATCTCACCTGTTTAAGCTCACAGCAAATATTGATTATGTTCTGAGCAAATTTAAAGTCATACAAAAACATTTTTTTACATGCAATTTGTTACATGTTCAAACTCATATATTATAAAGAGCACATAATCAAGGGTGTTTTGTATTGAGCTGCACGTACACCAATTCATGCTTCAATACCAGTTAGGAGCTTGTGTGTTTTCTAGAAGCAGTGTTACTGGTTTTGTGTGGATGTTCCACTGGGATTCTTTTGTCTTTGTGCTATGTGTTCTCTCTTCTTTCCACATGTCCTCACTGTATTGTTCAGACTCGTCCCAGGCTGGATCACTTCTTATCCTTTTACCCTCCACTTTAGTTGGAACATTCTTCCAAGTCTCCTGGCGTTTGAGTTTCCAGTGAACCTTTTTAGACCATTAACTTAGGCTGTGAGTGTTTGTCAGTCTCTAGTGCCTTAAGTATATACACAGTTTGCTTCTGTGCAACATCTTTTGTTTTTGTTCCATTCAGTTGCTCCAATAACATCTCCAAACACACATCTTTTTTTTCATATGAGTTCCTTTTAACTTTTTCTTCCAGTCCTGTTCTCCACAGGGGGATGCTGCTCTTTGTGTCGAAGTGTTCATCCTGTAGCCAAGTGTTTTTTTTTTTTTAGAAATGAAACTGCTTTCATCTTAGAGCAGTTGATCCTTTAGTCACTTCAGTTACACCTTTTGTAAGCATGATTACACCAACTACATTGTTCCCAATTGTCTGTATTAAATCTGTTTCATTTGTGATACATTTGTAAGGTTTGTAATTTGTGCGTAAAACTCGTTCTTTAACATGTTCTAACAATAGGATCCATTTATGAACAGTAACACAAAATAAAATCATTTCTGTTGGGTTTCAGTATCCTCAGCCTCCATACTTTATGCATAGTTGTTCATATTTGAATTTTATCAACTGTAGCACTTCACCATTGTATGGTCATCAGCAGTGAAAATTGCCTTTATAAAAATTCTAAAGGCACATTTTTTCAAAAATAACTTTTAACTAAGTGTCCTCCTTTTTTTGTCAAATCTATTTTTAGGCCAAAAACAATCATGAAAATCTTTCAAACTATTGAATCCATTTTATTTTAGGAATACATTTACTGTTCAGTTTTGTAAAGTTTTTAGTTTTCTATTCAATACAATACTTCTAATGGCCACATATGTAGGCAGTGGTGTGAATTGTCTTGTTAGGGACCAACAGTGGCTTCCTGGGAAACGAACCCTGGTGTCTCACGTGCCAGTATTGGACGCAGCCAACTGAGCCATCCAGTCGTTTTTATCAGTAATACAATTAACACAATCTAGAGTAACTTTCTTTGAGTTGATTTTGTTTGAAAAAGTACAAGAAAGCGTCAAAGAAAGGCAAGATTTGTGTTTTGTGTTAAAGATCATATCAAATTTTAGCAATCATTTTTTTAAACATAACCCCAAAAGTTTAACTTAAACAGGGCTCTTGAGTGCGACTAATTTGGTCGCATGAGCGACTGGATTTTTCAAAGGTGCACCAAATAAAAAAAGCAATAATCGCACGGGTGCAACCAGCTTTTCTGTGGGGAAAAAACATCATCTCAGCGACCCCGAAAGTCTCATTCCTGCATGTATGTGCTGATGTTACAGACCTCAAATAAGAATTATTGTTTTTTTTAATTAATATGCATATCTACACACGTGGACAAAATTGTTGGTACCCCTCAGTTAAAGAAGGAAAAACCCACAATTCTCACTGAAATCACTTGAAACTTACAAAAGTAACAATAAATAAAAATTTATTGAAAATTAAATAATCAAAATCAGCCATCACTTTTGAATTGCTGATTAACATAATTATTTTAAAAAACAAACTAATGAAACAGGCCTGGACAAAAATGATGGTACCCATAACTTAATATTTTGTTGCACAACCTTTTGAGGCAATCACTGCAATGAAGCGATTTCTGTATTTGTCAATGAGCGTTCTGCAGCTGTCAACAGGTATTTTGGCCCACTCCTCATGAGCAAACTGCTCCAGTTGTCTCAGGTTTGATGGGTGTCTTCTCCAAATGGCATGTTTCAGCTCCTTCCACAGATGTTCAATGGGATTCAGATCTGGGCTCATGGAAGGCCACTTTAGAATAGTCCAACGCTTTTCTCTCAGCCATTCTTGGGGGTTTTTGGCTGTTTGTTTTGGATCGTTGTCCTGTTGGAAGACCCATGACCTGCGACTGAGACCAAGCTTTCTGACACAAGGCAGCACATTTCTCTCCAGGATGCCTCGATAGTCTACAGATTTCATTGTACCTTGCACACATTCAAGACACCCTGTGCCAGATGCAGCAAAGCAGCCCCAAAACATGACTGAGCCTCCTCCATGTTTCACCGTAGGGACAGTGTTCTTTTCTTCGTATGCTTGGTTTTTGAGTCTATGAACATAGAGTTGATGTGCCTTACCAAAAAGCTCCAGTTTGGTCTCATCTGTCCAAAGGACATTCTCCCAGAAGCTTTGGGGCTTGTCAACATGCATTTTTGCAAATTCCAGTCTGGCTTTTTTAGGATTGTTTTTCAGCAGTGGTGTCCTCCTTGGTCGTCTCCCATGAAGTCCACTTTGGCTCAAACAACGACGAATGGTGCGATCTGACACTGATGTACCTTGGCCTTGGAGTTCACCTTTCATTTCTTTGGAGGTTGTTCTGGGCTCTTTGGATACAATTCCAACGATCCGTCTCTTCAATTTGTCATCAATTTTCCTCTTGCGGCCACGTCCAGAGAGGTTGGCTACTGTCCCGTGGGTCTTGAACTTCTGAATAATATGAGCCACTGTTGTCACAGGAAGTTCAAGCTGTTTAGAGATGGTCTTATAGCCTTTACCTTTAAGATGTTTCTCTATCATTTGTTTTCGGATGTCCTGGGACAATTCTCTCCTTGGCTTTCTGTTGTCCATGTTCAGTGTGGTTCACACCTTTTCACCAAACAGCAGAGTGACTACTTGTCTCCCTTTAAATAGGCAGACTGACTGATTATGAGTTTGGTAACACCTGTGATGTCAATTAAAGGACACACCTGAGTTAATCATGTCAGTCTGGTCAAATAGTTTTCAATCTTTTATAGAGGTACCATCATTTTTGTCCAGGCCTGTTTCATTAGTTTGTTTTTTTAATAATTATGTTAATCAGCAATTCAAAAGTGATGGCTGAGTTTGATTATTTAATTTTCAATAAATTTTTATTTATTGTTACTTTTGTAAGTTTCAAGTGATTTCAGTGAGAATTGTGGGTTTTTCCTTCTTTAACTGAGGGGTACCAACAATTTTGTCCACGTGTGTATGTCGTTCAGTTTGGGTCCGTGCTCATGAGCACAGGCGCCCGATGCTGGCAACAGTTTGAGCGAATGAAAAAAACTGTAAAAAAAAAAACCTTTGACACCGGAGCTTTAGCTCCAGTGTTTACATTCTTTCATCTACTGTAACTTTCCAATCTGTAACGCAATTACTGTAATCAACGAGCTTTGTGCTGATATGCAGCACTGTGCAGTTGCTAAGTGTTTGCTAAGCCACGTTTACCGGCGGATACTGCCATGGAGAAAAACAGCTTTGCGCCGCAGCACTCCCCGTTAGTAATATGTTGCATATCGGTGTAAAGCCAGTAAGAAAATCCGCTTATCTATTCTCAGAATCAGTTTATTCACAGTGATCGTGTGAACGTTCGAAGATTTACGGCTTGTCAAATTGTCAGTTATTTAGGTGTCACTGCAACATTCTTGGTGTTAAAGGGTTAACTACGGTGGCCCTGAACGTTAAATCACATAAACAAATCCGTCAACGCAAAACATTAAACAGAACACAAGACATTAAATAAGCGAAACAAAAAATAAAAACAAGTTTTAGAAATCAAAACAAAATTCCACAAGTCAAAACAATCAAAAAAGAACAAAAGAAAACAAAATGTTTCAAAAAACAAAATTAAAGGAAGTGTTAAAAAAATGAAGCAAAGAAGAAACGTCACTGATTGGATGATGACATTTGTCCATCATTTTGACAGACAGTTATTTGGCACGAAGCGCCTTAAACCAAAAACGTGAATGTTACTCCTGACCCAAACCTAGCTGCTGTTATCAAAGAATGTTTGGTAACACTTGATAATAACTGCCCGTTATAGCAAGTTAACAGGTCATTGTTAAACTGTTACTTATTGAGTTATAAATGACTTGTAATATACAGTTTACAGTTTAAGGTTTTTTAAATGTACCTTATATATAGACAGTAGATAACTAACAAGCTTTTAGTTAGCGAGTTATAAATGAGCTATTACTTGTATATTAATGATTTCTAACTGCACCTTATTAATTAGTAATATATCATGAAGAAGCTGTTACTAAATTAATTACTAATAACTTGTTAAGAATCAGTTAATATTTTAAATGTTACTGGGACGTTGTTTTAAAGTTGTAGCTATTCCATTGAGGAACATTTATAACTAACCATAATCCCAATCCTAACATTTATAAATCCTTAACAAACTGTTAACTCTCTTTTAAAAAGTTTTAAAAAATGTTTAACTCAGTAACTAACAGTTTAATAATGATTTGTTCAGGAAGTTATTATAAAGTGTCCCCGAACATTTTAATTTGGGACACCCCTATGAAGTGATACTGGATTGGCTCTGTACCAATCATAAAACCTTTAAAAGTTTTTTAATTTCATCTCTGTGAAGCAACATGTGCAACTAAAAGGGTGAGCAGTATCAGAATTATCCAGCCATAGAGTTTTGATCCTTATTCCGGCTCAGACAAGGAAAACAAAGACGTACATGGATCTGTTTGTTTACGAGTGGATGCATCAGAATGTGCGGAGACTTGGGCCCACCCATTTCACCTGTCACATATTTTAGCTTTTTCAAACTGCGTGTTTTTCCTTTTAATAAAGAAATACTCAGAAAGGCAGTTTTAATCTTCATTTTTTAATGTGTTCTCTATCATGAGAAATATGCTATAAAAACATATTAAAAACACAATTTACCACACATTGGAGTGGCACCAACTTTTTTATGTTATCATTTTTGTGTTTCAAATAAAGGGCTTTATGCATACCAGTTTGTAAGTGAATCATTTTCAAGTCTTAATGCTGATATTTTTAGCAATTAAAAAGTAAAGTGACCATGTATAACTGCTGAGTTTAATGCAATGGGGTTGAAGAGGTAGGTGCGCCAAACTTCCATGCTGGTGCACCTAAAAATAAAAGTTTGGGGCACCAGTGCAACCAGTGCAGCAGTTTAGTCTAGAGCCCTGCTTAAAAAAATAAAAAAGAAAAGCTTTTTATACCATGCAAAGCACAGTTATTCCTGTTACCTGGGTCTAATATTTTCAGTTTCTGCAGCTGTTGGGAGAATTGTCTGCTTGAGGTTTACAGGGTGCATCAAAATTTGAAAGATTTCCAATGATCTTCATGGTGAGTGGTTTGCAAAAAAGAAAATGTGAATGCTGTCATTTGTGCCAAGTCCTAATTGCGCTTGTCACTTATAGTATACATCAGCCTAAGTGACAGGACTGGTGATAGTAATCTTGTCTGTCTGACATGTCAAGTAAAGAATAACAGAAGCAGATGACTAAAATCCACCAAGCCTGCAACATGCTGAATAAGACCACAGTTTTATAGTTTTATGTGTCTGTAGAAATATGATTGGAGCTGTAAATATTTTTGTGTGGTAAATGTATTGATTGGTCTGTCCTATGTTTCTATGGTAAACTTTTTTCTTTGATACTTTAAGCTTCTATAATCGATTTTGTTTTTGTAGATGCTTGCATCTTATTTCCTGAGTTTAAGAAAGAAGGCGAAAAACCTCTGAGTCAAAGGTAAAATCCTGAGTAAAGTTTTCCTATAAGAATTCAGGTGCTGCTGTCAGCAGTGGGGATGGAGGTTTGGCTGTGACCTTGTGCGACTGTGACCTTCTCAGTGCTCTGAGATTGTGTTGGCACAGCATCACTGAAGAAGATTATCATAGTAGGTGAAAGCCAATTACTTTGTCCATCTCTCCACCCTTGGGGTCGCGTTTGGGTGGGGTGGAAGGCATTACTGAATTCTCTGAGCAACCTCCTGGCGGTTTTTATGCGGATTTTTGCAGAGTGTTAATAGCACAGTCAGTTGGACCCACCCGTTCCCCAGAATTCTCTTTAGTCCAGATGAGCTTTTACCTCACATTGGAGGAAATGCAGGGAAATCTTTAGAAAAGTGGTGGATGTGCTGACCTTTTTCATCAGTGTTCTTTCTCACATGAAGACGACACGTTTTTATTCTGCTCTGCTTCCCAGTCACTGTCCCTGAATGAGCTCCAAATGAATTCCTCACAATTAGAAAACACATGAAAACTACCATTTGCTGTGCATTCTTTTGTAATACTTCATTTTCTTTTCCACAGATTTTCCAAAGAAACAGAAAAGGTGAAATCACAGCTTCTGCTGTAGAATGTACAAGGACTACAGAGGCAGTCGAATCACAGGTGAGAAGTCTGAATGCCTTATGGTGCATAGCTTAAGCCGTAGTCACAACTGCCCTTACTGGTAGATATGAGCTGTTTGCAGGGGAAAATGGACAAACATGTAACAGACACAACATTTCAAGGTTGTAGACTGCTCGGTGAGCCCGTACATTGAAAATGTTGATGCACATTTCTCTGTGGACATGATGGAGTCGACAGGTCATAGCAAACACTCTTACAACACGCAACGATAAGGGTGAAGTGGGCGACGCGCAGGTGCAAAGTACACATTTTTCTTTCTTCTTTTTTTAACCTTCCCCAAAGTTTACATGCTGCGCAAGGATCCTGTTAGTGCTGTTCTCGTGATAAGTGTGCACTGCTTACGTGCAGCCTAATTGTTGGAAATTAGGAAATTGGACAATTGGAGAGTAGTTTGTGTGGATATTCGCACAGGTTGAGCACTAACAAATAACCCGCACGCCTCGTGTGTGGGGCATTTGCAAGCGGGTGATAAGGATTCAATGCTCGCACCTTAATAACAACTAGAATGTGGCATAAGGCACGTCGGCATCTCCTTTATGTCACAAGTGTGTGACACTTGTGTTATCCTTGCAAATACTTCTTTTACCACGTGCACGACAATCGTACGTTCAGTTTTCATGATGTCCCTTGAGATAGCTGCCTAAGCCTCAAGGGAACTTCAAGACACTCCATAGGATGCAGCCACTCCTCTATGACCCTGCACAGAAGTTTTTTTTTTTTCATTTTTGTTCTATAGTTTTACCATTTCTTGTTTTAACTACTAAGATTTTAGACCACAAAGTCTGCTGTCTGGATTTTGTTTTCTTTTTTCAAGTAACATTTTTAGTAAAGTTTTGATTTAAAAGATGCTAAAATGCGGTCACACAAACATTTGCAGATACAATCAACCACATTTTGCATTTTTGTTGATATTTCTGTGATTTCTGACACATTTGACTCGCTCATTAGCTCTTTTTATGCCTTTTGATCAGGCTTTAATTTGCTGGGATTGCAACAGTGTTTCTTAAGCACATACAACTATCATTAAAGCTCAACATGCTCACAGTAAACGTACCCCCTTGACGTCATTACAAATCACTTTCAGTCTTTTTATCAGCTCTCTGGCTGTGACTCTGCTTCCAAATATGGTGTTTCGTGCCACCAAACAAAACAATGAATGTTCATTATTCAAGAAAGGTAATCATTTTCACTGAATGGATAATTAGGTTTTACATAATCATACTATTTCTTCTGCAGTAAATTACCCATAAGATCACTATGTTTCACTAAGTATTCATAATTGTGTTTTTGGAAACAATGGAATCTAAGGAACATTCTGTGATGATTCAAATTAAAAGAAGTAAGACACTTAGAGATTGCTTTGGAGAAAGAGGAGAGCGGGTGAAATGAAAAGCCCCTTTAATGCTGGGCTTTGGCAGATGAGTGTGTCCTTCCCAATTACTCTCTCACAGAGCAATATGCAGGTCAGTCAGGTGATAATGAATGCTCTGTCTGAGACTCGGCCTCTCTTCCTCCCTCCCTGCAGCCTTTCTGGTTCTCGATCAGTTATATCCTTTTTCTCTCTTCAAACTTGTACTCTTTAGACTTTTCTGCCATGTTTCACATATTTGACTTCCACAGGTTTAATTATCAAGCAATCTCTGATCTGTTTGGGGAACATTTTAAAATCAAAGTGTCTCAAAAGGTCAGTTTGTGGGAAAATGAAGAATTTTGTTTTGTATTTCTGAATTAAAAGCGACTGATCTCAGTCTCCTGTTTTCTGACTCTAAAATCCATTTTATCTGGTAAAAATGGTTTCACAAAAGTGTTTTTTTTTGTTGATTGATCTTTTGTTGTTTTTTTGTTTCTTTAAAGAACTAAAAAGATTGATCATATTTACTGTCCAATCACAGTCGCAGCTTTGAGGTTCAGATCTAGTTTCTTTGATCATTTTTTAACCAGTTATAAACTTGTTTTTACAGTCATGTGAACAACTGAGCCAATAATGTATTCAGTCAAACACTAAAATTGTAATTATTACTTTCTTCTTCGTATTACATCTTGACAACTAAGATGACACATCACATTTTTTAAGAGCCTTCAGATAAACATTTTCCACATTTTACGTTCTCTGGTCTCCATTCCTCTTCTTTTCCTCTGTGAGTCAGTATGTGTGCTGTCTGAATGAAATAAATAAATACTCCCACACAAGAGCTGATCCTGATTGTTCCTGTGAAAGAGTTGGCTCGAGGAGCCATTTTTTGTGAACCACTCATTACTACAAAACAACTAACCAACCAACCAGATGAAGATTTGGAGGTCATCGTCATAACAATGTCTATAAAGAGTATGCAGTGACGCAATCACAATCACATGACTTTGTTTATCTGAACCCATTGGCTGGTAGCTTTAGCTTAGTCTTAAACTTATATGGTGATCTAATCGTACTTCACCTAAAAAGCAAAGTTGGGTATCATTAGATCCAAATGCTTAATTTAGCTGGACTTAGTAACACAAATTTACTGCTGAAATCAATGTTCATGCAGATGCTGAAAATTCTCTTGAGTCCGGCAATCTGAATCTGTTTCATGAAACAGCTAAGGATTTGAAGGCTTACAAAAGCCTGGACCATGGCTGCAGTCACATTTTAATTTTGCTGTTTGTTGGCAAGAGAAAGCTAACATAATCTTGCACTCACTTTTTCAGGTTGAAAGGGTGTGGCAGAAAAGTAGTGACAAAGATAAATCCCCATGAAATCTGTGAAAAGTTACATTTATTATCATTTGTTCTTAAAAGAGTGAAGCATTATGTAAGGTATCATGACAATCTAGCATGCACTGACGCTCACTACACAATCCATCAATAATGTCCATGATAATGAATTCAGTGAATAAAAAGGTCAGTCTAAACAATGATCAGTCAACATTCTTGTTGTTATAAATGACTTATTACATAATCAAATATGTAATCAAAGCAGCCTGTTATGACACTTCTATACCCTCTATATTTGTGTGTTTTTCGTTTAGAGCAGTTGTGTCAGACTCCAGGCCTCAGGGGCCGGTATCCTGCTGGTTTTTCAGAAACCCTGCCTCATCTGCTACTGATTACCTGGTAAAAGTGTGTTTTGCTTAGAAGAAGCTACAATGGGAGGTTATTATAAAAACACATTTGACACTGGCCCTCGAGGTCTGAAGTTGGACACCTGTGGTATAGATAGAGTTTTAAGAAGGAAAGGATTGCAAAATTTAGAAAGTATGCTTCAGTGATCACATTAGAATGGAGCAACGAAACTCTTTGAAGCCATTTAGTCATTTTTGCCAGTCGATCTTTTTTTTTTTTTTACAACTTAATTAGAAATAAAAGGTTTGAGGTATATTTCAAGAGCGAATGAAATACAGTCATAGACAGAGTTGACAGACAGTTTGATTATTTAAACAAAAAAACAAATAATGTTTAATGTTTTAAATGATCTAAAAACAAAGAATTGTTTTCAAAAACAAGAATACATTAAAATACTAATAAAACATAACTGAACAACTTAGCAACAAGAATGAAGCTCATTGCTACTGCTGAGTATCACCTACAGGGATCTGCTAAAAGCTGATTGCATCATCTTCATGCTTTGCCTATTTGCTTCCCCCTTTTATGAATCGCCACCGCTAATAATTCTCCTCCATCCAACCGTATCCTCTGCATCCTCTTCACTTACATCAGTTACTTTCATGTCAACCACTTATATGTCATAACAAAAAACACTTCACAGAACTGGTGATACAAACTGAACAAAAGTGGAACTCTCATTATGTATTTAAAAATGATTGCATGAAAAACTTGTTAAAATCTGTTTAAATCATTTAAAAGAAAATTGACTTATAAATTAAGAAATATATGTATTTTCTTTTTTGTTTAGTAAATAATATTTTTTTTCCTTTATCCTTATTCTTGGTCTTGGGCAAAGGTAGGCAACTCCAGGTCTCGAGGGTCGCAGTGTCTGCATGATTTCCAGATATCCATCCCTACTCATGACAGATTACCTGGTTCAGGTGTTCACTCATACATGCCAGAATATGCCAGGGCATGGTATGTTGGAAAACATGCAGGAATGCAGCCCTCGAGGCCAGGAGTTGCTTTTCCCTGGTCTAGGGTAACACATTCCGAAAGGTTGAGCCAAATGTCTGCCAATGCTACACTTTTTTTTGTGTTTGACATGATTTTACCACAATCAAAACCAGGGAATTTAAAAGACAGAATGGGGACTAAAAACTCCCTTGAAAGTCATTCATCCTCATGTTTTCATATTTGGAAAAACTGGGGTTCTTTTTGGTCATTTTTTTCCCTTTGGTTTGAAATCAAAAAACCTTTTTATTTTTGAAGTAGAAGTGACTGATCAACAAAAAACTAAATTTCATTGTTTTTTTTAAAAAATGGATGAACCTATTGGAAATATGAATTAAATTAATTAAATTGAATACAACTGACACTATTTTGCTCCTCATGTATGTGTGATGATTCTTTATTCCAACTAGAGACAAATTTACTTCTTAAATTTTCAAAGACCTCTGATACTATCATTACTGAATAAAAAATACGTTGAACTGATATAGTTGTCTTAGTGTTGTTTTGGAATTTCATGAATGAAGTATCTGGTTGTAAAGTCAGAATGAAAAATGTATTTTGGATTTTGATTTATGGGGAAAAAGCTGTAAGGTCTGTACTAAAAGTAAGAGCTTTACAATTTTTTCTGTTGGAATCAAACAAAATTTCCGTAAGCCTTTGTTTCTTTCCTTGATTTGTTAATGAGAACCATTTTAGCTGCACATGATAGGCTGTTATACTTCAGTTATAAGGAGTTGAGTAGATCTGTCTCTGAGTGATAGTAGGACAACAAGCTGTTCTAACAGTCTCCTGACAGTGCACAGGGGTTGCACAGGGCTGCGTCAATATTCATGCAAAGAGGGAATCCTCCAGGCAAAGTTTAGGCCTTCCTCTGGGATTTCACCCCATTCAGTATACACTGCTGAACATACACAGATACTCACACCTGCTCTTCTCTCTTGTGGTTTATGGAAATGAAAACAGTGGCAGACTTTGGTCTTCATCCCAAAAAACAGTTTAACTTGTTAAGTTAACTTGTCAAAGCACCAAAACTCATTAGATTTCTCCAAACTGGACTTCTCCAATATAAGAACTTGGAAACTGAGAAGCTCCTGTAATGAGATGGAACTTAAAAGGGTGAAGAACCTAAAAACTCTTCCTGTCCAAATAATCATCTCTTATCCATTAGCCAGACTATATAAGTATAAGGGGAGTGGGAGCAGGAGAAGGAACAGAGGCTGGTCTTTAGCGAAGGACAGGATGAAGCAGATATAAAAAACCCTGACAGGATGTTGTTTACATCCAGGACACATATCTGTACTGACTGTCTAAGTCTTGCACTCTGAATCTGGCTGAATTGCATTTTTCATTCAAGTCAGGACTGAACCATCAGTCTTTGATTCTAAAATGGAGCAACTGCAAATACCACCACAATCTTCTCAAAGGTGTCGGTTTTTCTGCTGAGCGGAGCCTTTTTAAATATCAGCTGTACCTCTCCAAAGTCCTCATGAGGGCCCCTGCAGTACCTGAACTCTGTTGTTTCACTGGTACGTTTATATTGATACAGAACAGACTTCGCAAGTGACAGTAGGAAAACAAACGGTGTCAACATGTTGTTGATATACAGTCACAAGTTCTAAGCGAAAAAGGGAATATAGTGTTTAGAAATGCTCAGAGAGATGAAAAGCTTGATGAAAGAAACTAAAACTTTCAATTGCTGTTAATGTGTTGACGCTCTTATTGACTGTGTTTCAACTACAGCGTGAATGTGGACCTTGTAGTACCTACATGATCTTGGAGAACTGACACAGCAGAACATTCTGTCCGTTTCTGTTGCGTGACATAAAGCAGACACAAAAGATAACTGAAAAACAACAACAGGACTGAATATTTCATATTCACACACAGAACTCATAGCACATAGGAAGTTCAGAAAAGGCTCTCCTACTACAAATACACAGCAACAGCACAACTGGGTGGTGATGTATTGTTACCCCTCTGGCCTCACTGCCAGATTGACCTGATTCAAACCCTTTTCAAAATTATTAGTCACATTTATGCATTATAATGGGTATGTTTTTTGATCGGCAGATGACTGGGCAACATAACTGTGCCTGTACTTTGTTCTTCCCGGTTGTCCATTTTTGAAACATTATTGATTTGTGTGGCATAAATTACAGTCAACATGGTCAACCTATTTCAGGCTATAATTTTGGCGTGCAAAGGCTTATTGTTGATGTTCGATATTGCTAGTCTTCTTTATAACCGTCTTTAGTCAAGAACATACATTCAAAGACTCAAGCTTTTAGTCGTAAAAACAAGATTGTCTGGATTTTTTTTCCCTTCTTTTAATTGCAACCTTAGAGGAGAAAAAGAAAGAAAATCCCTCATCTTGCAGAATAAGAACAGGCTTTAAGTGTCCTTGTGCACCTCTAGTCGCTCAAGACTTGCCTAAAGATTACGATCCAAATCTAATTAAACCAATATTTTACTTTCAGTTGTGACATTTAATTTGACTGAAGATGGCCTGAAATGACCTAACAAACAACAAATTCATATAACTCTGTAAAAGTAAACAAAAACGTGTTTTTATCTGCTGAGGCACATACTTAAAATAATCATCTTTCTATGTCCTACTACACAAAAGAAAAAAAATCAAAGGAGTGTCATCATTTAAAAAAACAATAAAACGTCAAAAACAAACATTGGAAAAACATCATTGCCTTTGGCCACTAACGTGGAATATGAGCTTGCACTGGCCGTTACTCATTACTATGGCTGACAAGGGTAATTGAATTCTGCCTGGGAAAACATTCATTTCAGTTATGATGAGCTTTCTTGTGAAATTGTGGGCCGCCTCAGATGTTTGCATATTTTTATGACCCTAAAATATGGAGGCTAAATTAGAAACTCATGGCTGAAGTTGTTGTGTTGATGTTTTCTGATTATCTATTGTATGTACAGAGTTGTTTTTCTCTCTGCTGAATGCATCAAATATGTTTGTCAAATATCATACATTGGACTGGCTCCAATTATTTTGTCTCAATTCTTTCTCAAAATTTATAGAAAATCTCAGTTTGCGTAATATACTGTTACGTAACTCCAAAGACTTTAGCTTAGTGATTTTAAGTTTAGTAAAGTCATATTTATGTGTCAAGTGATATTCTGAAGTTTTTCTTATGAAAAGTTGGGGAGAACTCTTGAGACAATAACCCTGCATATGAAAACAAATGGGAGTCGGAGGAGAAGATTCTCCTCTAAAGCTGTTTTTCTGTTGCCTGCTGTTCAGGTTCTTGTTAAATTGTACCTGCAGGGGGAAGCTGTCAGATGGTATAATATTTTATCATGCAATTTATTTTCTTTGTTGAGCTGTATTTTGGCAGGAGTGTGGGTATTATTGTTGTATGTATGTTCTAATCAAAAAAGTGTTGAGTTTTTACTTGCAGGAAATACTGATGGATACTGATAAAACACTGCTGTTTCAAAAGAAAAACATGATGCTTCTTTTTGATGAGATCACAACTCCTTGGAGACTGTCAAGTAACATTTAATGAATATGGATTATAGAAAGACCCCTCACCTTTAAGTGGGGAGACAAAAACTAACAGTTGAGAAAAGTTTTGAAATGAGAGGAATTGCATTCTGGACTTTGTTACATTTGGCATGAATAAACAACCCCAACTTCTTCTGTATCAAGACATGTACCCACAGGACGGATAATTGGCTTTCCAAATGTGGAAAATATGCCTTTAAAGGGACTGGTATTTTGACTAAAGTTTGCACACACCTCAACAATTTTCTAAAAGTTTGATCGGATAGGACAAACCAAATTGCGAGTTTTGTTGAGTCCATCCAATTGGTCCACAAACCTGCCAATCAAAAAAAAGCCCCTGAACTTTCTCAAATGGGAACTCTTGAATAAATCAAAACAAAATGTAAATGTTGTTTATGAACCTGCTGGTTCCAGGAAGACAAAATCGCAAAGACTTCTATTGATAAATAAACAGCTATTATTCCGTTTTCTGTATCTGCCAGAATAACCATTCTTGCCCTGGTACTTTTTTTGAAAACATATTTTTGATCATCTTGTTTATCTATTATATTGTTTTGTAGTGCAAGCTATTCAAGTTATAAACTGTCCAATCAGATACCTCAATAAAAGCATGTGGTCTCGAACATTTGCAATGTTTGAGTGACAGGTTATTTCGAGCCTGCTTTTAAGTGGTAGGGGTGTGGACTTCCAACAAGCTCACTCCTGATAGGTGAGAGTGGTTACCTTAGGAACAGTAAGTCACACTAACTGGGACTAATCACTGTTTTCTGACAATTGTTCCAACATTCTAAATTTCTACTGCAAAATAATTGGTGACTATTTTAATTCAGTTGAAGTCTGAAGTAAGCCATTTTCTATGGGTGAGGTCACATTCCCTCGCTCCAGTTTTCTTATACAGTTAATGGTTACCTCCCACCCCGTTTCTGACATCAAGTCAGCTAAAGCAAAGACAAAAATATTAGTATGAATAAAAGTGGACACATCTGCTGACATCTCACCTCTTGATGGCTTAGAAATTATTTGGCTTCAACTAAAAATGATCCACAAGTTTGCAATGTTCATGCTGCTCATACTGTAGCAGCAATGTTCTGTTTTAGATGTTTATTAAGTGAATTACACCTAAAAAGAGAACTTTGAGATTAACCGAAGTAACAGTCAGTTTTGAACTGTATATTCACTGACGTGTATCTTTCCCAATTTTTTCTCCAGGATAAAGGATCCGGCTGACGGCTGCAGTGATACTTTAGATTGCATTCGTCTTGGTGTTTTCATGTCTCTGCACAGCTTGTGCCTAATTACAGAAGCATAATAGTTGTTTGCTTTTTTTGCTTTGCTTGTGTAATTAATCTTTTGACTGAGTGTTGATCAAACCAGGACAGTTATCAAGCTTCGTTCATTTACAACTAATAAATTGTTCACAGCTTGAGAACAACATTTTCAAACACAGTTTACTGGAATACTGAGGAATTTAGACTAAAATGCATGGGAGATGAAAACTGAAGTCCCACTTTGATTATCTTTTGATCTATTTGAAAGCCAGTGGTCTTTTGTTTATGATTATGCCATTTTGATCCAAAATCCAAAAACATTTTGTTTTCTAGCACATAGTTTTTGCAGAGCAACAGTTCATTAGAAATTTGCCTCTGAGTTGTGGGCGGAACCATTGATTAAAAAAGAGAACTGGTCTGAGTGACACCACCCCTTTGGGTTCCAAGTAGGAAGTACCTACTGGTTCCAGAAAGCCTAAATCCTTAGACATCTAATGAGAAAAGAACATATTACTCAGTCCTTCTATTTGTCAGAATAACCATTCTATTCATTTTGTGAGATGATCTTGGTAATCTAAATTTTCTTTTTCTGTCATGGAAGATATTCAAGCAATCAAGGGACCAATCAGATACCTGAAAAAATTATGTCTGTTGGCCCCCACCTGGAATGTTTGAAATGTTTGATTGACAGATTTTCCCAATCCCGGTAAGGTTGTGGACCTTGGACAAGGAAAACAAAGCAGGGAAGTGCCAACTGTCGTAAACATGATCATGAAGGAGTAATTAATTACAGTTTGTGCCTTTCAACAATTAGATCCTCCCCCAAGTCTTTCATATATTGGAATATAGCTGTGAAAGAAAAAGCCAGGAGCAAGATTTGCAGGATGTGCACCAGGTGTAGGTGGTGGACATCACTAGTAAGCAGTAAAAAAAAGGAAAGAAGAAGCCCTTGCTGCTTTTCCAGTGTGTGAACACCACCAGGTAAATACACGCTCACAAACCGCATTCTTGAACGTGCAACACATACCCTTAGGAGTGGAGCAGGAAGCTTGCGTCACAAATAAGACGTTTTCTGCTACAGCAATGAAATACTCAGAAGTGCAATTTTGAGCGTAATTTTCCTAACGTATGTTCTGTCATGAGAACAATGGCACAACACCTGTTAAAATCTCCCCTTTCATCAGAGTGACTGTAGGTTCATTCAGCTGGTGTAAGGTACTTTGCACATACTATTTGTTGTATGAAGTTTGTGTCGTACTGCATACAGCCTTTCCTATCAAGCTGTTGGATTACAGAGTAGCAAGCACGCAACAGTTTATGCGCAGGTCAGCTGCCCTTGTTGTGTTGTTGCTGTTATTCTTCCTATAATTTAACACAGCAGTCGACAGACACGGCCGCTGCGCGCGGAACGGGACATGAATGCGCGCGCGCTGACTGGCTCGAGCTCTCCGTGAAAGCGGCATCATCCGTCAACAGTCGGCGCGTTTGAAGTGTCTGGGAGTTGGGTGGCGCGTCTGCGGGTGGGGTGGCGCGTCTGCGGGTGGGGTGGCGCGTCTGCGGGTGGGGTGGCGCGTCTGCGGGTGGGGTGGCCTGCAGCTCCCGCACACGGCCGTCTCCTCCTCAGCAGCTCCTCAGCAGCTCGCTTGTGTTGGGTGGGCGGGCCGGCTCGCTGCCGCATCTAAAAGAGGTCCCGCTTCCCTCCGGCGGCTCTCATTGAGGTCCAGCTTGCCGCGCGGAGCGGACAGACAGCGAACCCGCTTCGAACACGGATTTTCTTTTTTTTATTCGTATCTATTTATATATATTTTGAAAAAACCAATTGAACGGCTTACGGTTCGTCCTCCAGCGCAGGACCGACGGGGATCGCGGCTCGCCTTCAGAGGACAATGTTTCTGTTGCAGTACACAGGTACACCCTTCAAGTTTGCTCCGTTTGCTCGATGTTCCGACCCGCGGAGACCCGGGAAATGCTTTTCCGTGCCTCGTGCGCAGCTGACGCCGCTGCGGGATCCAGCGCGTGCTTCCCATCACCCCGCTACATTTTTACTCCTCACCCGTTTCCTTTGCTTCTTTTTCTGTGTGCTGCGTTTTCCAGCTGTTGAAGCTGCATCGTTCCATGTGAAATACTTGTGTCTTTTTACATGTTAGAAGAAGCAGATGCGTGTTGAAAATGAGCGTTTCAGTTGCACGATCTGACAGCCTGACGCTGCTGGCAGAAGTTTTCCGATCAGACGCGCTTCCACATAATCCGGCATGCATTTTTCCAGTAGTCAGGTTCGGATGGACCGCATTTGTCCGTCATAATCTCCGGTGGATGGGCCTGTTTTATTCTTTTCTTTAAAAAAAAATGCTGCTTCTATGGTCTCTTGGCTGCAACAATTTATTGTGAATTTAGTGTCACTTATTCCCAATCTCTAAAAGTGACTCAGAATTGGGCTTTTTTGAACTCAAAGGATCCAATTAAGCTGTAATTAAACCAGATGTTTAAGATCTGACGTTAGTGTGCGCATTCTGCTCTATTCTGGCTCTTCTCCACAGCTAATTCTCTTTATGGTAAGTCCCATAAACGTTTAGGCTAAAGGAAAGGTTTTTAAGCAGGTGACAGCATCAATTTATCAGAAATGCATGATTTTCTTTTCTTTTTATTTATATTTTCATGGCAGTGAGTTTTACCTTCAACTTGCTAGATTATTTTGGAGATCAAGTGATCATCTCATCTCTGTGAAGCAGAGCTTAAATCTGAAATGTTCAATCCCTTCTGAGTTTATATTCCACATTTTGATTTTTTTTTAATTAAAAAAATGTTTTAAAGTGACATTTAGTGTGCAACACCACATCTTCACCGACTGCCGCTCTTGTGTTCGTATAGAAATTCAGGGAATCAGAGCCCATCTCTTTGCATCCGCTGGCTTTGAATCAAATTGAAAGAGCGTAGGTCGAGTGCCTCCCCATGACCACTGGGAGTGAAAAGTTCCATCAGCGCCGGTGACAGTAATACACCTCCTCTCTGCTGCAGTCCTCTCTGATCAACCGGCAGAGCATCCTCAGATCCTTTTGCGATGTCGGGAGGAGGGAGGAGTGTGTTGCTTAGATCTGTCAGGGACTGATTTAAAGGTTGCACGCAGAATGCTTGGAAAAGGAGCTTAAATATTTTAGCTGTCGCCAGTGCTTGGTGATAGCATCAGCTTTTGGAAACGCGGTTGCATGGTCGTTCAAGGGTAGAAACATACTTCTTACTGATGTGACAAAAAAGTGACACACTGTTTTGATTTTTTTGTCACAAAACCATAATAAGTTAAAACATCTTCTATGAAATGGTGCTTGTGCTGAGAGGCGTACAATCTTAGAAATGAGCATTTATTACTTGTTAGTTATCCCTGACCTGGAAATGTAAATATTCCCGCTGAATCCAGACCAGATAATTTATTCATTTTCAAGTAACACAGAGAGGCTATTTACCGACTCTGCCAGCCAATCAGTATTCTGCTCCGTTGGTGTAACCTGAGTGCTCAAAGCTGAGCTGACAGACTGGTGGCAAGCTCTTTAGCTTACTGATGAGGCAGGTTTTGAACTTGAAAGGTTCTGTTCAGGTTGTCTGTTAGTTAAAGTAAAGCCAAACAAGGCGGCCCTGCTCCCACTAATACATCTGAGATATGGCTCGTTCTGATGAATGCTGCTGAAAAGGGAGACACAAAGGGGGGTACGAGCAAGGGAGAAGTGCAGCACCGTCAGACCATATCGATTAAGATTATACGGTCTGGTTTTTTTATTTCTCTCCTGAAACTATATTCTGCAAATAAAACGTTGCCAGGTAAAGGGGTTTAGGATGTTCTGAAGTCTTTAAAAGACCGGTCAGAAAGTGAAATGATATAACAGAAAGAAAACGTCTGATTTATCTCCTTGGATTTTCATATATCGTGCTTTTATTTCAGCGTTTTCTGAAGACATCCTCATCAACGAATTTATTCCAAAGAATGTTCAGAGAGTTATCCCTCAACTAGAGCTGGTGGTGATTGCCTTGATTTTGCATCACTATCGCAAGAACTTCTATGTTTAGACCTTTTGCTTCAGGATTTCAAAGTGCTACAAATATTGCTTTTTACATTTTCTTATCCAGAATAACTAACTCATTCTAAGAAAACACCCACAACTCCAAACCGATGTTTTGGTGTTTAAAGTCCCAATCCGGTAACTTTTTCATCTATTATGAAAGCGTTCCTGGTAGTCTTTTAATTATGATTATGCTGTTTTTAACCAAGAAAACAAAAACAAAAAAAAAAACAGTTGTCTAGGACATAGTTTCTGCAGAACAGTAATTTGCGTCTGAGTTGAGGCGGGACCATTGGTTCAGAGTAAGCCAGCCTCCACTTCCTATTATCCATCTATTTAAACGCTCTCTCACTAGCTTACAGCCGCACACAACCTCAACCTAACATTACTGGCACAACAAAAATGGCGAAAAATATGGGCGCTATACAGCTGGACAGTTTTGAGCCAGATACCAGCTCAGATGAGGAAACCAAAGAAGTAAAAGTGGATGCATTAGAATGGAGCGGAGCAGGGAGATTGTGATTTGTCACAGTAGCTTCTTTGTCACATGTAGATCACACAGCATTTTTTGTCTGCTCCTGATTCACAGCGATCGTGATGAAGAATTACTCAGAAATACAATCAGAACAACGGCACAAAAACGTTAGAAACACAAAAAATAAAATTTTCATAGGAGTAGGTGTTCAACAAGAATATTGCTCACAAAAGTGTAGAATTATTATTTGTTGAAATTGTCATCCTAAAGTTTGCTATGGGTTATTTAATGTGGATCTCCACACAAAAAAAAAGAGATAAAGAGATGCAATGACCTTTTACTAATCTGTCACAGCTCATCATCAATTCTTTCACACCCTTTTGTGGTCTAAATTTAAGTGTCTATTTACCCCACAGTTATAAACAGTTATTATTACAGCTAATTTCCAGTTTTTGGGGAATGTCAGATGCAGATTATTTTAGAATGTTAGCTTCCAAAGCTTTGGAGACCATATTTTCTTTTTTTTCTAAAGATGGTGCACAGCTTTTAGCATGTCACTCTCCCCCATACGATGCAGTTATGCACCATCTGCTGGGTTGATGTTCTGATCTGTAGGGCTGACAACTTAAACGCTCATTACTAGCCTGAAATCCCTCAGCTGGATCTAGGGCCATGGTTGTCACTTTCTGTGTAATGGCCATTTGTATTTTCAATGGGAAATCCAATTTGACTTTGTTTAAGTGTTCTGCTTGGAGTTGCTGGGACTTTGTTAAAGGGAGGCTGGAATCTGTTAAGGCTAAATGATTGTATGTTGGCTCGTGTGGAAGAGTCCTGTGAGGATCAGCGGTGTTGGCAGTGGTAGAAGTAGAACCTGTACTGTTGTATTCAGCCTCTAAGAGAGCTTGGCAGCCTGAAGGCAATCGACTCTGAGGCTGCAACTGGATCAGTAAGAGAGCTTTCCTTTTCTAATCACTTTCATGATATTCCGCCTTGGAGAGAGCCTTGAAACTGGAGCTAACTACTTTGCAAAGTTCTACATAAAAGATGAAGAATGCAGCCTCATTTTATTTCTGCTTTAAATTTTGTGTTTGTCACAAAGACATATGAGGCGGGATTCTGGCGGTAGTGCTGCTGTATCAAACTCATTCGACAGTCTCTTTGAGCCCTGGAGAAAACAGAGACAGTTTGAAGAAGCTGGATTACGCTCATCACCTACGACTTCTTCTGAAAGTTTTCCCTCCTGTCAGAAGAAGATAATGAACACCTCCACCGTCCACATTCCTATCAACTGTATGTGGAAAGCAAACTCCACAGGCAGAAATCCAGTGTTTGGTAGAGTCACAGATCTCACCATGCTGCCTAAAATAACAGTTCTCTGTTGATAGTTATTGATAATCGCCTCATATTTGTCACAAACACAATAGCAGACTCTGTAATAAATTTAAATGTACTTTAACTCACTGCATTTTATCTATTTTAACTGGTATATCTTTATGTCACTTCAGTTGACTGTAAAGCTGTCTTGAGAATATACTACAGTATTTCCTCACTTTTTTTAGTCTTGCTGTTTTGTGGATTTCTTTATTGAAATGTTTTTCTAAGCACATTGTGTTCTGTATTCTGATTGTCAAACAATCTCCTCCATGGCTTGTCTCTTGTTTAGTACAGTATACACCAGGGATGGACAACTCCAGGCCTCGAGGGCCAGTGTGTGTGCATGATTTCCAGATATCCAAGCCCTACTCATGACTGATTACCTGGTTCAGGTGGGTCTAGCCAATTAGAGCATGCCAGAGCAGGGTATGCTAGAAAACATGCAGGAATGCATCAGTCGAGGCCTGGAGTTGCCTGGTAAACACATAGCTTTCCAAACTGATATACATTTTCTATCGCGATCAGATCTTTGTTTTAATTTTTTTTGATGTGGACAGATATTTCTACAAAGGTTTGAGTTTAAACAAGAAAGAAAAAGTAAAAATGTTGATGCCTGTCTGAGAAAAGTCCATTAAGTGTGCAATGAGGGTTTTACAGCTTTAAAACATCTATAATTGAAAGAAAAAATTAAAACTGTCAAATTCATGAATGTTGTGTATAGGGGATTGTTTTTAGAACAGAGCTCCTGCAATACACTTGAGATCACAGTATATAGATATATAGATATATATATAGATATATATATATATCTATATATATATTTGTATGACATATGACCTATATGACCTTACTGATTCAGTAACACAGATTAGTAACCTAAAGTAAGAAGGCCTGGATGTCGAAGGTCTAGGTTAATTATTGATCTTGGATTTGGGTTTGATGGAAGAGAATTTCTTTGACATTTTTTGGGGGTTGTTCAAACAGTACATCGTTCTTTTTCTTTGTGGAATTATTTGGTGTCACCCATTCTTAATGTAAATACTGAACCAAAAACCAAAATGCACACATACACATATTGACAATGGCTTCCTATTTGGTACAAGTAAACTGTCACTATACGAGAAAATACAAGGGCAGCTGTAATTAAAATAATAAAGAAATTGAGAAGATTGCATTTATTTGATCCAGAAGTTTCCTGGTTGGTAATTAAGAGCAGTACTGGACACATGTATTTGAAGGTGTCACTATCCACTGGGATTAGGAGTTTATTATGGTGTTTAGTTTAGATTTTGTGCATTTTTGGAGGTCCCTCTTTTAAATTCTGCAGTTCCACTTGTGGCTAACTAAAATGAATTATAGGACCTTTCATGACATTTATTAGCCCTCTGCTGATATATATATATTGTATTTCTAGCTAAGCTATTTAGGACCTGACCCTTTTGGTCAAACCTGTTCTGTACACACACTGATGTGTGTAACATATCACACTATAGCTGTGGACTTGCTTCAGTGATTTGGACCAGAAAAAGGGGGTGTCCAGAGATTTTCTTGTCTGGAAAGCAGCCATCACTCTAGTGTAATAGAGACTGGGAGAACAGATTTATATGGCTCTTACTTTAGGAGGAAGGAATGGCTTAAGGGGGAGAGGAGCTTGAAAACAAAATGGTGCCAAAATAGATGAACAGAATGTAACCAAGAATGCATTATTAATATAGTAGCAGAGGTGCTTTGTGTTCTGTCTTATGGGAGCATTTTTCTTCTCAGTAGAAGTCTTAAGGAATACAGTGTTTGCTTTCATGGACTTGCTGGTAGAGTAGTTCTGCAAGGCTGTAAACATCATATTCCAAATCCTGTTTACACAATAATTTGGTGGTCTGTTGAAATGTGGTTGCAAGCCCACATTAAACGCAGGAATTTTTCCTTTTTGCAAAGCACATTATTCATGTGGTGAGTTTTTCTTCCCATATTTGCATCAGCAAACTCAAATTCACAAATCCCCACTGTGCAGGTCCCTTTCACAAGAGAGAGAAAAAAATGGGCCTGAAATGTCACCACACAAGTTCTGAAAGGTTTGGTGTCTGAGCTCAAAACCAACCCTGTACTCACTAGCCCCAACCGGAAAAATGCAAGCTTTTTTTTCTGCTCTCAGCATATTTTACTTGAGAATATGAGGCATGAAGCCCTTTTCCCCTCAACTCTCAGAGGAGTGGGAGGTCAGCATTTAGTGAAGGATGATACAACACCTCTGTAACACTTTCACTAAAGAATGAACTGTAGTTTCTGTGACTTCTTTCAATCATAGCTTTGTCTATTTTGAACCAGTGGAATGTAACTTGAGATCAGCAATTAGGTGAAGTGAACATCCCCCAGTTTGACTCACTGACGAGTTTAACGGAGCAAATGTAGCAGTCTCAAGCTCCCAAGTTCATAGATTTGTCTTTGTGTCTCCAGAACAATTATGATTTCATTTTATTAAATACCATAATTGTAGGCTTGTGTTATGGTGATATCTAGCATTTGACTGCAGTTCAATTTTTTAGTCTCTGATTTTCAGAACTGGTGGATATTTTGTACTTTTTGTGCTTTCAAAAGAAAATGACCAAGACAAAGCAGTGACATGCGATTCAAGACCTTTTTGATTCTGTTGTTTTTCTGTTTTGATTTGGTCTTCGAGGATACATTTCTGACCCAGATCTATTCTGCACCCAGCAGTGCTGATGAAAGGGAATTTTCTCCCATCTGTTTCTTCAGGATTCAACTAATGTTATTTTTTTAGACAAACGATGAAGCTTTCTCTATATTTATCAATTCTCAGTAATAGCTGCCAAATAATCTGTAACATTATGTGATCTCCTCGGGCAAATGCCACCTTAAAAACCTATTGAGGAATTGGATGATTGTCATTGGAGTCATACATGTAAGCATAAGACTGTAAGTGAAAAATGCAAAAAGCAAGTCTTAGGACATACAACAGAAATAGTTTATACTAGAGCAGAATATTTGAAGAATTATGTTTTAACTGTTCAGCAGACATCAGTTTATGGCTCTTATTGTAAAGTTAGCATAATGCAAAAATGTCACTTTCACTTAAGTCTAATATATTTTTTAGTTCTATTTTCAAGATAGAGCATTGTTATTATTATCCAACATTGGGAACATTTGGAAGAGTCCTTAACTGCATCCGACTGACTCGAACCAGCTGGAGGGGGAAGGCCAGTATCATTTCTACACAGGATATGACCTGAGGCTCTTCCCTAGTTCTAGTGGAGAAAAGTTATCACAAAGAAAGAAAACCTCATAAGTGAGTCAGTTTTGGAGCTGACCTTTCAAAATGAAAGTAAGCAATAAAACCTACTCTCTGTCCTAGTGCTGAAGGATGAGTTTACAAGTTCACCGTTTTAGTATTTTCTTTAAACATGGAAAAAAAGAGATTTTTGCACATTTTATTTAGCCTATCTTTCATCCTTCATCATTCTCATATAAATCTATTTTATGAAACTTGGATAAAAACAGTAGATTATAAGAAATAATGATAAGATAAATACATGTTTTTTTTATTTATTTAACTGCACCTGATAAAAGCTCAAAGCCTAAAAGTTTTAGTTTTGGACAGTTTTTTAGCTTTATGATTTAAAATGTTTGTGAGAGATAGGAATATGTACCAAAAAATGACAAAAAGTGTTTTTCTTTCTCAAATCAGCACATTAATTAAAATGTATAAACTGTTGAAATTCTCTTTTTTGTCCAATAAAAGCAAACTTTACTCCACTGTGTTGCTAAACATTAAGTCGCTTTTTTGAAGGATCTACTCTGCATGCTGGGTGCCGTTCACAGTGAAGACAGTGGCCTTAAGACCAGATGCTTCAAACTGCTGACTTAACAGCACAGCACTGAACACAGCCATTACAGAATGGAAGGTAATTGGATTCACAAATCAGCCGTGGCTCCAGGTTTATAGTGCCACTGGCCTTTATGGGTCATATTTCAGAGTCTGCTGGGCAGTTCATCAGAGCAGGCTTGGTGCAAACACAGACTGCTGGAGGAGAGACGGACTGTTAAAGGAGTGTCTCGTATTCTTCTTTCCCTTGAGGAATGACTGGGTGGGTCGAGAAAAAGTTTTTTTTCATGCAGATGTTGTAAAATATTTGATTAGAGGAACAACCCATTTGGTCAGGCTGCAATTGTTGCTTTCACCAAACAAGTTTGTCTTTTTTTTACCATTAAAACTATTCAATTTTAGGGGACGCCCTTCTTTTTTTTCAAGCAATTTATGTTTTGTTTGCTTGATCTGCCCTGTGTGTGTCTCTGTGTGTGTATGCACATGTCTCTGGGGTTGGGTGGAAAAAATAATTGAGAAGGAACTTTTCGCTGCCTTCTTCTCCATGAGCTGCAACACACTGCAGGTTCACAGTTGTGCTTCCTTTGCTTGTCCCAACAAAAGTCAGGGAGGTGGATCGATATGAAGATTAATTATTGTGTCCAACTGCACAGTTGCACCAACAGCTCACATTTGTCAGGCCTCTCGAGAGTGCCCAAATGCTTACCCTGACGAGAGCTGAGCTCTGGCTTGTTAGTGTATTCTCTGGACCGAGGCTGCCCTGAGAGTAAATTGGACTGGGCTCCATGAGTAACAAGCTTGAGTGCATTACAGCCCTTCTCAAAACCACCACCTTCCAAACTGGAGGTCCCACAGCATGTTTACAGCTTAATGGGAACCCTTCAGAAGCTCTTTGTGAAATACAGAAAAAAGCATTCTCTGTTGACCATTGATAAAATATTATAATCTGCTTTGGTTTAACTTTTTTTTTTCTGTTTTTTGAAGAATTTCAAGATAAGATAACATACTACAAACACAACCCAAAGTGCAATGTTTGACTTATATCCAGCTTGACTGCATGTGATTTATTTCTTATCTATACTTCATCAACATGTCTCTGTTGAAGTGTATTGATGTATTGTGTCTTGAAATATCCACTGGGTCTTGCCAGAAAATCAGCAACATGTGTTCGGGTGCAGGCCTAAACTGCAGAGCCATGGAAAACTGCCCAACAGAAGAATGATAAATGTCCTGCCAGAAAGCCACTGGAGGATTCCAGGTTTTTTAAGACTTGTCAAAATCCTCCGCTTACAATCGGGTATCACTGGCAGATGCCAGGGGAAAGGGATATCATACTAAATTCTTGGATTAGATTAGGAAAAGGATTATTGCAGTTGTTAGAGCAGCATGTCTGTGTCCTGGATAGACAGTGATCATAAAAGTATGGATCGTTTGAAATCAGAAAATCCGAGCTTTTTAAATGAACGTTGCGCCATGCATTTGATTTGCCAAGTTGCATTTAAATAAACTATAAGATTTTTGCAAGCTACAAGATCAAAGTGAAAACATCTCTCCATAATGCACAACCTCCAAGTTTGGCAAAAATATATCAGCACAAACCAACTCCTAAGAGGTGGATATGGGTTGATGGTTCTGCCTTGTTTTACAGCAACATAACTTTAGCACTAAAGGTAATAAAAATCCCAATTCAAATTGTACAGGAGTGGTGGTTTTAAGGTTGCTACATGTGGCCTCACAGTAAAAAGAAAACAAATTACAGCTCTACTCTGTGCTATTTACTTAGCCTTATTCTCAGTTGTGGTGTTTTTTCTGATTAATAACAATCTCAAAGTACCAACAAGTACTTTTTTTCTTGTTTTACTTGCTTGTGATGCAATTAACTAACAACCATTATTACTTCTAATTGTCTTTTACAATGGTAGGGTGTTGATTATTCCATAATGATGGTCCCTAGTTTATCTCCTCAGATTTGTGATGGATAGATAAATGGCATCAGAAGAGACGAAGGGAGTTAGCCTCCACCTATTTCATATGCCAGGGCTATCGTGTTGCATGATCTATGGAGCTTCATTTGTTTGTGCCGTCTTGGTAATTAACAAGGGTAAACCCACTCAGCTGACTGTGGCTGTTGGCTTTTTTTTTAGGCTCCACTCATCCCACATCATTAATGATAAAGCAGCAGGAGAGCCCAAAGTCCACATTTTTAATGGAAAGGATTTGCCTTGTTAGTTCAATTTAATCCTTGTTTTCTTTATTCTAAGCTTGTTAGTTCCTTACCATCTTTCCAAACCGTTGTAGCAAATGATATTAGGACAGATGCTAAGAGTTAGGGAGACTATTTAACTGCCACTAAATTTTTATAGTTGGTGTTTGATAGTTATTGTTCGTTGGTGTAAATCTCGGTTGATCACCAAAATTCAGGATTTTAATCTCCTGGATATTCCCATAGCCCTCAATTAAGTCTATACTGGAATATTCTCTCACTCATGCTGTAGGTATTTAAGCCTTTTAGTTATTTATATTTACTCACTGTTGTAGGCAGTTGTCAGACTGAAAGTGACACATCTAAGCACACATAGCAGCTATGCTGCCACCAGGTAAGTGGCCCTTGAGAAATGGCAGACATCCTGATGGCAGAAATGTTTCCACAGGCAGCTTGCTTATCAAGAAATATTTTGACAAAGGCTTTTTCTGACCAGGCCCTCATTAGCCAGCAGCAGCTCTAAGAGAGCAGGTGAGACGGAGACACTTCTGCAGCTGCTCAAGAGAAAAAAAAAGACTTGCCAACAGCAAATTAAATGTGCAAAGGTATTCAAGGGTGGAAAGAAGGTGGGCAGCACCAGTCAAGTATGCTTTTTTTTCTTTGAATGGCATGTTACACAACTTTTTAGCAGCATAGACTGAAAGCAAAACACAATTCCCACAATTTGTGTAAAGGTGACACAGCATTTATGAATTTAGTGGTCATGTCACAACCATTGACTGTATCTGAGAACTGGGCTGAGTGAGCGTGAAGTCACCCACTGAAAAGAACTTCTGGCTCCAGTGAAATAAAGTCAGTTTAGTTGCCATTTTTTCGGAGCCTGGTCGCCGCCATGTCAGAGCCAGACAAAGTCACTTAGCAGTGATTGGTCCAAGTCGGGTTAAGTCGAAATTTCTTTGGCAACCACTCTCACTCGTTGGGATAGAGCTTGTTGGAAGACCACAGCCCTACCATCTGTAGGCAGGCTCTGGAGAATCTGTCAATCAAACGTTTTGAATGTTTGACGTGAGAACACATACTTTTATTGAGGCGTTTGATTGGTCAGTTCATAACTGGAATAACTTGCACTACAGAAAAAAACGTCATCAAAAAATAGGATTAGCAAGATCGTGTTAAAACAGTACTAGAGCAAGAATGGTTGTTCTGACAAATAAATGACAAAAGCTGTTTTTTTTCTCTATCGAAGTCTGGAATTTTGAGTTCTTGAAGCCAGCGGGTACTTCCTGTTTGGAACGTGAGAACTTGGTCCAGTTCTCATAAACAACCAAACAGATTTTCTTTTTCCAGGATTTGCTTAAGTTAACCAATTATTTTATCCCATCTGGTTCATAAGTCTTGTGATTGACATTTATGTAGATGATGGACTGACAAACACCAATAGCCACTTGCTTTGAAACATTTTGAAACCTTTTCATGCAGTTTTAAAGCTGTCTTCTCTTATTTTGAAGCACTCCTGTACCAGCATTGAATGTATTGTTAGATCAAAAACGCATTTACTAAAAATAGATTCTGTTCTTTTCCTTCCAGGTTTCCTCTGATTGGTTAATCTGGATAATATAAGCAACACAAAAATCTCACAATAAGTGCTGGGTATGTTTTAATTTGCACTCTGTTTAGAATTGATCTCTTTCATAGACACACACAACAAGGGGCAGGACAGAAGGCTTTAGGCTAAATATTTGGGGGTATGTTTTATTTGACACTATTCCGGCTTTGTGTACTCTGCAAGCATATTTACATAAAACAGTTTGCTCACTCCACAACATTACTGCTGTTTAAAAAAAAAGCTGAGAAAGAAGCTGTTTAAAGCAGCTTTTCTATTTTTTTATTTAGAACAGGGAAAATAACCACAAAAGCTGCCTGCATTTCTATTTCAGAGGTTTTATTTCTACTTAAAAAATATTTACCTGCAAAACAGTTATAGTCCTTTTGAATCACAGTAAAATGGCGGTGTGTGCTTAAAAGCTGTAGTTTGTGTTTTTTATTAAAACAAATACAATAATTAGTCAAGTTCATTAATATTATTTTACACTATCATAAGGATACCAACCTACTTTACAACACTAAAAACAAAGAATTCAGAAAATGTTTAGAAAAGTCAAGGACAACATGACAGTGGGCCAGAAAGGAACAAAATACACAAGAAACATATAAAAAGTTGAAAAAATAAAATGAAAAAGCTCTTAGCTACTGAGAATTAAAAATTATTCTAAAGTCCTAGGTTTGGTTTAGGAGATGGTCAGATCAAAATTCACAAACATTGTCTCAATTTGAAGAGGGATTGTCTGAATGTTGGTGGGCGCCAATAGAAAACTGTATCAAGTACATTATGTGTCAGCACACCCAGTAGACATTTCTTAGAAGACCTTGAATCACTAAAAGTGTTGCAAGCAGGCAAAAGCTCTACTATGTAAGCTGAGGCAATCCCATTTAGAGCATTTAAAGACCAACCAAAGTTTAAAAAGAAACACTGCAACTAACTGTAAGCCAGTGCAGGGGACTCGCTCCTATCTGTCTGTGTCAGGTCAACCATGTAACTCTTGTTGTACACAGGTAGCCAACAGAGTCATAATAAATATAAAAAAGTGAATTAAAGCAATTGAATTTGTTTATTAGTGATGGTCCAAAAGTATTGGTGGTTGCCTTTTAAATCCCTGTGAATAAAAGTGGCAATGAATTAAAAAACACAATGAATCCCAAACTGCTTTTTTTTCTTTGCTCTATATCCATTGCAGAGACAGACTCAATGATTGTTCAGCAGACTCTGTAATGACAAAAACTGGTAGATTTATCTGGATTTTACCCTTTAACACCAGAGCTTTAGCTCCAGTTTTTACATTCTCTCAAAGACCACAACTCTTCCTCTATCAACACAATTAATGTAAATCCAGTGGTTTCTGAAGCAGAAGAAAGTGGTCTTGCACTGGTGCAACACTTCACAGTAGTGGTGTGCTTACGCAATCAACGTAAATCAGCTGATTCTGTCGCAAGGAAAAGTGGCTTTGCATCGTTACACAACACTGCACATTTGCAAAGTGCACATTGGTGCAAAGCCACTTTTCTCCAAGTCACATGGTGATTCGCATTAGTTGAATGTTTACAGTAAGTCAAAGAGTGTGTGAAGTTTAGGTGTTGCCGGCGACAGCTCTGGTATTAAAGGAATAAGGCTGCTGAGTATAGATTTAGTTTGACAATGCAAAAAGGTTCTGCTGTCCCTCACAGTCAAACAAAACTTACAGTGCATGTTGGAGCTTGTTTTGACAGTTTGGTAGACGCACTTATGAATTTCGCCCAGTAAAATGCTGCAACCATCATTTCCCCTTATTGCCATCCCGACTTGTCATGGTTCAAAATTTTCTGTCAACAACTTTCACAAAAAAATAGCAACTAAAAAATGTGGGGGAGGGTAAGTGTTTTCATTCTGATCAGACTAATTGTGTTTTCCCCTTTTCTAAGGTATCTGAGATATTTCAGAACAACTGTTGTTAATACTGTGACGGTGTTCTGTATAGAATGTCTGTAGGTGATATTTTTGGACCGTAAATAATACAATTCAAGTATTGTTAAAAGTAAAAGTCAAAGCTTATCTAATCTCTGTGTTTCCACTAGCAGAGTTAAATAGAGGTGAGTTTTGAACCTTTTTTTCCCAGGTTAAAACTTAATGTATTGTTAAAACTCACAAAGAGTGAAGGAGTTGAAACTCTTGAAGCAAGAAAACTACAAATTCATGTTTCCTACCTGTGGCTAAGAATCGTATCACATGTTTGTGTCTTTGTTGATCAAATAATTGGAATCTCATTATTTTATGTCATTGTACTCAGTTTTTAAAGGCTGCTGGCCTCATGTCACACTTAAACATTTGCTGCATTAGTCCATGAACTTGTCTTTTCATGTTTCAGCAACCGCATTCTATAATTGTCGGCACTTCCTTCTATTTGACATCCTTCCTCAGTGATTTTAACTCTCTTTAGATTTCACACCAACAATGTAGAGGCTGAGCTTGGAAAATAGATAGAATTTGGATCTAGCTGGGGGTCCATCGTCCAAAAATAACAGCAGCTGTTGTCTGGCTGCTCTCGGACAGGGTGGTCACTTTGAGTCCTTGTCATGTTGGAGGTTTGATGGATTGAGTCAGATAAATCAAACATAATCTTTAATCTGATATTACTGAATGCCCCACATGTTAAAGCACACATCCGCTGGATCAACACCATGAGAATTCTTGCGAGGATTTGTCTTCTTTTTTTGATGACTAGTTGAAAACGGAATTACTTCTGATGGCATTTTTTAAGTATTTGTTCTTAGACTCATATCTATGGACAGCCAGAAGTGAAAATGAAGGGTCAGCTTAATCTTTTAATCCTGAATTTAGGTGGGTTTTTTTTACAGTTTAATTTTTGCAGGGTCTTAGTGTGTTTTGGTGGAAAAGACTGCTTATTTTTAGTACAGACCTGGGTCTAGGAATGACCACAAACACGTTAACTCAAAGCTTAAAAATTAAAGGAGGTTGTTTACATGTAACGGAGAGAGAAAAAAAACCAGATTGGAACTCTTTGCAACTAATCCTGTGAAGTGTATAAAAAAAAGATAAAGGAAAATTAAACTCCTTGTTTTTTCATCTCAGCACAGTTAACTGTGATTGAAGAGAGAACTGAAATTTCAAATTAGTCTAAAATCTGATCTTGTCAGTTCACAAAACTGCTGCACTGTTGACCATGCTTCAAATAACCAGAAGGCCCTGTTCCAGCTATCTCATTTTTTTCAATGCATTAGATTTCTTAATGGATCTATCCTTCAAATGGAAGTAGGACTTTTATTCATTACGATGGGTGACCGGCCTCCGCTGTGCTTGGTTGCCTCCTCCAGAGCTGCATAAATGTGATCTATAAAGGCCTTAATTGCTTTTGTCCTGATCTCCTCCCTGACCAGGCCGTTTACTGTCTGCAAAGATCATTTCCTTTCCCTGCTTCTGTAGTATTCATCAGGGAGAATCTGCCTCTCCAACTGAAATACTTAAGATGATATTATTGCGCTTTTATTGTTGGGTTTATTTGCCAAATTATCTAAAGCCTCTCCCTTGAGAGATGGCACCGAAAATGCAGAATGTTGCAGAATGTTTCAGTACATCACTCCTTGGGCAACACGATTGTGAGTTAGCCACTGAATGGGGATTGTTTTCCAATTTATCTCTGGTTTTCTAACAAATTGGCCATTAAGAATTAGATAAAAGAAAAGAGAGATCACTGGAAAAAAAATCAGATACAACAGCTATTTGGAAATACAGTAGTCTCTTGAAGAAATGTATTTTTTACTTTAAAATAATGAGAAACTGAACCACCCAACAAGACCTGATCATAAACACACAATCCCTTGATTGAGTGATTGATTTTTGATTGATCTGGTTTATTTAAAGCAGAAATTGTGGACAATACATGAACCTGGATGACACACTGCAGAAACTTTAAACTGGAAGAGCTTGATTTAGCATGATATTGTCCATTCAAATTAACACAAACAAGATGATAAAAAATACTAAATGATCACTATATGAGCAAAAACCAGTAAAAGTAGTGACATGAAATGTAACTGTTAAAAGAATTGAACAATTTTGAAACTGTGCATCTTGCCAAAAGACAGTCACATTGGATAGTTTATATATACAGCTGTTGTTCTTTCTTTGGCATTCAAATTTGCTCCAGAGTTCCCATGCAGACATGATGCACTTGAATGTTAGTTGAAATGCTTCTGTCTTTAAAGGCATTCGAGGCTTTCTGCAGCATACATCAAAGGAAATCCAAGGCATTAGAATAAATCAAAGAAATCAGTGCTCCTCAGTAGTTGTTTACTTGACTGAGTGCAGCCTCTTGTGACCCCAACTACTCTCGGGTTCCAATGTATAACAAAGATGTTTTGCACTCTTGAGCTCCACTTGGCTGTTTTCTTTATTTATGACTTAAATTTCACTGTGGCAGCTTTTGTAATGGATTCTCCCTGGTTTTGTCCCTGGTCATTACAGGAAAAAGTTTTTCTTGCTTCACTGAATAATTCCTTCTGGCACACTAAAGCTCTTTTTTTTTGCCACAGACACCTTTCATGCCATTTTCGAGGGACTTCAACGAGACTCCAGACAATGATGGTTGACGTTTTCTGCCACAGGGCCTAGTAGCGCTCATGTGGGATTTAATGTTGCTTTTGCACGTACAATTCCTGTGGATGGCACGTTTTTGTTTAATGAGGTCAAAGGAAGTGAAAAGAGGGAGTGTGAAAGACTTGCTATTTTGCCTGCAATTGGCTTTAATGTTGCAATTTCTTTTTATTAATGGGTTTTACTTAAACCTTTCTTTATTTCACCAATGCACGCAGTCAGCGAAAGCAACTATTAATTAATTGTTTTTCTACTTTTATTTTTAAATATTATTCTTTTTTTCATTCAGCAAGGCTTGAGTTTTGATTTTGACATTTTACATGAAAACAACACAAAAAACTGACGTTTTTTAAAATAACAATTGGAAAGAAAAAAAAACTATCTTCTTAGCGTTGATTTATTTGCACCCATCCTATTTATCCACTGCTTCGGTTGACACAACAGGATTTTATAAATTCAGTGACAAATACCAAGTAGAAAAAGTATTACAACCTTTGGGAATATCCAGACAGATTATCTGGAATTGTCAAATACAGAGAGACACTGTTTTTTTTTTCTCTTACATTAGGTTATTGACCATGTTTTAAAGTGTGTTAAAGGCCATTTTGCTTGGACTCAAATGCAGAACTATAAACAACTGAAGAACTGTAATGGTCTTAATGAAGCAACCATCTTTCTGAGATGACAGTTATGATTTTAAGATTAGTTTAATAGCAACAGAGACAACAGTGGTTGTGTAAACCTTTTCCAAAGTCAGATTTTTTTTTTTTGCGTACAATAATATTAAATATGAAAGCTGTCAGTATTACCAGCTTCTTATAAATAACCAAAATGTGTTCAAGCACAGCCAAATATTGTTTGGACTACATTTACTCTCCATCCCCAAGTGAAATATTAGAAACTGGAACAGGTGAATAGCTGCCTAATTTTATTGGATGAGAATTACATTTTGAATGGAATCTAAAAGCAGAAATGATTACTAAAACTGCTCCCTATAGGGTCTTCGGTGCTATTTGTCATTCACAAATTTTAACCCTTTAACACCAGAGATGTCACCAGGTACTTAAAAAAAAAAGCACACGCTCTTTGACCTACTGTAGGTCTTCAACCGTTTACGTGAATCAACTGATTCTGATGCAGCTTTGCATAACAAACTTGCACCAATACGCTTTATGTAACTAATGTAAAGCATAATGGCAGAATTAGCTGGTTTACGTTGATTGCGTAAGCGCTTCACTGATGTAATGTGCTACAAATCAGTGCAAAACTTTAGAATATTGCAGAATTACGTTAATTGCATAAATGGTTAGTGATGGTAGTCAAAAAAATGTCAACACCACAACTAGAGCTCCGGTGTTAAAGGGATAATACAGAAAAATAGGAATCATAATTCTATGAGAAAGTTTAAATGGTGTGTATATCAATTAGCAGTTCTATCATTCGTTCTACTGTGAGGTTGTAATGAGTGTCAGATTAGTGCAGATTTTACAATGCTGGATCAGAACAGAGCATTCTGACTCCTGGAGAATTGCAAGTGGCCACCTGGTTGTTCTTCACTTCAGACCTGCATGGTTGCTTTGTCCCAAAATAGCATCAAAGGCAAAGAATTGTCTTTTATAAAATTAGCCTTTGCATTCAGAACTAGAGAAATCTCAACTGAATAGTCACTCAGGGGTCTGTTACATTTGGATACAGGTACTGCAGCACTTATTTCTTATTTATAATTTGCAGCAAAGAGGGAAGGCTTCAGGCAAAAGGCAAATACTTGCAACACAGGAGAGCTTTTTATACGTATTAATTGGCACACAAGGGAAAAGGCCTCTAATCTACTTTTTGAATCCAAATACATTCTCTATGTTGACGCACACTGGCATGTTTTTTTGTTTTTTTTGAGTGCGGGGCTGCTTTTGGAACAAACCTTAAACTTGGATTGCAAGGACATCTGGGAAATTGTGACGGCAGCAAGATAAAAAGAAAGGATTTTTGTGATGTTGACTGCTTTTTATGATGCTTAACTTTAACTCTAATGGCACTTTTTAAGCAAAAACATGTTGCCTTGTGTGCTGTTAACTTTTACAGTTAACTCTCTAAGTTTACTAAGTAAGTACAAAAAAGATTTGACGGATGTGTATATTATTAGTGACTATATTTTTTGTCAATAACTGAGAAAAGCTTCATATCTGTTTGTGGAGTGTGGTGCTCAATGCAGTTGTGCAGATGTGTGCACTGACTTAAATATCAAAGGATTGGCCGTTATGCATGTATGTATGTCTGTGTGTATATACATATATATATATAGTTTTTAAATTCTGGTTGTGAGAGGGAAAATATTTGTTTAATTTTTCTCACTCAGGTCTAAAGCTCTCAAACATCAAACAGCTTTATAAGGATTTCTAGCTTTTCCCGTTAATTTTCAACAGGCCAAAAACAGTTTGATCTTTTCAAAATGATAAAAGTGAATAGAAGGAAAGTGCAAGCACTAATATCCTGAAGGAGCTCCACTGAAGCATGATGAAAGTTTTCTGCACTAAAAAAACCTACAGGAGAGTCACAAACGCATCAAGAGTGTGAATGACCCTTTAATATGCACACAAATAACATTTTACTGATTATCAATAGAGCGAATGTTTTCCTTTGAGAAGAAATAACATATGTGCTTCAGTAAAGTAAATAAAGTAGATAAATAACGTATTCTCTACTCTGCTGTAAACATGGCAACGTCTTTGGTTTTAAAATATTCTTTACTTGGTTTTGGGTTTTTTTTTGTCTGTATTTTTTCCATTGTGAAATAGTGTGTTCAGAGGCACTAAATCTGTATTCCCCATAAAGCCTGTAAATACTGTAGCTGGAGCATGGAGCTTAAAAAAACAAAAAGTCAAACTTTTGTAAGCATCCAGACTTACTTACATCTTGTTGCTTTTAAAAGCGAGTGTCAGTGAAAGCAGCTGGTTGTTATAAATCCCTTCTTTGTGTTGCACATTTCAGTCTGTTCCCTCTCAAGCAGAAAGCTTTGGTGGTCCAAAACAAATTACTGAGCAGTTTAGATTTCAGGACAATACATTAAAAAAAAACAAAGTAACACAAAAAAACGTGGAGGATTTAAAGAAAAAGAAAAATGTTGAGAAAAACCAGAGCAAGCATTTTTCTGTAGATTCACCTCTGCAAATTTTTAAAAATTACTTGTTTGGCGTCAAATTATTGTATTCTTCGTAATTTATTATCTCTCTTTTATTCTGTAAAGGTTTTATTAATTTTTATTATTAGCCTGGACTTTTTCAATCCAAGGTGACCTCGGACAGCTGTTTTTGCAGACTCTCTGATTTCTGCGCTTGTTCCTGTAGAAGCACACCGGAGCCAGTGAATGTCTCATTAGCCAGGTCTGCGGAGCAAAAAAACACATCAACATAGGTTGGATGTTTTTGTGACACCCCGCAAATAGCTTCAACAACTATTTCAGGGAACAGTGAGCACTTCCAAAGTGATTAGCACAAGAACGCCCGTGCCAGTCAGAACAAATGCTATGCTGTAATAATGTGACAGGAATTGCTCACATAGCTGAGAAAGCCTTAGCACCGCGGGCTAACCATTCACTGCTTAAGCCGCCGCCTCTGCCCTGCATCCATCATCAAGTCTTTATTTTAACGTCACTGCATCCCAAAACCACTTTGTAAACCTATCAGCGCAACATCATACATTGGTCTCAGAGGACACAGCACATGCATGTGTAAGCTAACATGACCTTCATGTCTGTGTTGTCCTACACAGTTCTTCGCTCACTGTGTGGCAGGAGGGGCATTGGCCTTTGACAGGAGAAAGCGGATTAGAGAGCAAACCACAGATTCCTGTGACTTTAATAGAATAGAGAGAAGTGGGTGAAAGATTTACATATATTAACCTTCAGTGAACTCGGCAAGGCTTGGAGTAATGACTTAGAGGGTCTGAGGAGGAATTTCTTTCACTGTAACTAATGTAATGAATAGTCATTACATTACTTTGGCTCACCAGGTCTGGTTAAACTTATGCTTGTTTTTGTAGCCCTCAGGGGTGGTCTGGAGATATTGACAAACAGAGCAAGAGAAAAATGCGTTAATATCACCATAATTCCAGCTAAAATCTATGCATCTAACATCTCTGTACAGTGTATTGTTCAGTTACACACAGACCAAGAGTCAAAGTGTAAATGCATGGTTCCAATCTCCTGCTCCAACATTGTTTAAAATGTCACCACAACATCTGGGAATAAATTAACCTTTATTAAACTCCAAACTTTTAAGATCAGAATTTCTGTCAACTTCATTATCATAATATTAACCTTGATTAATAATTTTGACATTTAAAGAAGCTGAATGACTATTATTACCTGTGAGTTACACATAACAATACACTGAATTAGAGCTGTGGGAAGTGTATTTTCTACGAGATTACAATTATTTACATGACCTTCTTAGTTCTCAGTTGTATTAAGCATTAATGAATCATAAGAAGTGGAGCTTTTTTATTGTGTGGACATTAAATGTGTTTAATTTATGACTCTTTGGTGGTCAGTGACAGCAACCACCACAGGTCTGGCTGTCAGAGTAAATGTATACTAGAAGCAGTTCCAAACAGGGCGTCATAAGCCAGAACTCTGCATGATTGACAGTAGATAGAGGTTCACTTTCTGTCTGGATCTCCATAAGATGGTTGACATTGATGGATTGTTAAGAAGTATAAGAAGATTCAGAAACGGTGCCAGAGCTGATCCTCTTTTCTGATTTATTACATAGTCTTGTAGGTATGTCTTCTTTTTTTGAGCCAGTTTTTTGCTTCTTAGTCTTCAGCACTAAAGCTCAATGATCTGTTTTACAGTGAGAAATCTCAATCAGGGCTCTAGAGTGCGATCAATTTGGTGGCACATGCAACTGGATTTTTTAATAGTGCCCCTAAAAAAAGATTTTCAAAGATTTTAGAAAATAAACATCTGAGATCTGAGAAGAAAAAAAAACAACATAATTTCAGCATCTTTGAAAGTCTCATTCCTGTGTGTGTGCGTGCGTAGGTGTAATATACCTAAAAAATGTCATGTTTCCGTTTTTTATTTTTTCTTCTTAGTTTCTGCCACCAAGCCTGGTTTCCTGCATTTTAGGTCCTTCGCCACCATTTCCTGACACTAGCAGCAGGGTCAGGTCAACTTCTGCATTCATCATGTTACAGCAACATTAATACATTATGTTGCACCAACATAACTGCATTCAGATCCCCCAACACACATGTTTATTGCTATTGTAACACATTTGGTTTACGTGGAAATTCTTTCCACAATTATATTATTTTCACCCAACAAATTCTTTTTTTGAGTGTATCAATAACATTTTATGGCTTTATGTTTACCAGTTTGTAAGTTAATAATTTTCAAGTTCTTAATTGACAGCAGTTAAAAGGAAAGTGACCATGTAAAACTGCTGAGTTCAATGCAATGTGGTTGAGGAGGTGGTAGAAAAAAAGTTAGGCACACTGGTGCAACCAGTGCAACAATTTAGTCTAGAGCCCCGCCAATGATGGTATGCTTAGAGATAAATATTTGGCAAATAGGGCATTTCAAACAATTATGATGTGATTCTACACTGGTAAACAATGGTGCACTGTGAACAATGTGTAGCTTAATTTTCATACCCAGGTCCTAAAACTGGATTGTATTTACTTGTCAGGGTTGCATGTGCCATAACAATGTAGAACTGCAAAAGCAGAAATGTCTGTTTCCAGGAAATTCCGCAAGGGGCAAGAGTATTTCTGAGAATCCGATCCATGAGTTACTAGAGCTGTCTTTTGAGATGATATAATTCAGACTTTCTTGTGTCAGCATCAGTGTTTTTAGAAAATCCTGACAGTTGTCAAAGGACATCAGTAGAGAACTAACTTCAGAGTCCATCAGCACCAAAGTCCACTTGGCAGAGTATCCCAGAGGATTTAACTTGTAGGATGTGTAACAATTTACCTCTTTTCATGTGAAATGAATCTTTTGTAGTCTAGACTGTAGCCTACTGTACATCGGACTACTTCAGAAGAAAAGTATGGTTTTTGTCTTATAGAATAGAAACCAAAAAAAACTTTAAATTTTCTTTTTAATAGAAGATGGTAATGTATTAACAAAGTAGTATGAAATCTGTTGTTTATCAAATTGTGATTGGCTGACATACTTCTGCTTTATTTTTTTTTCTGTTGCTGTCATTGTAGTTATTGTGTTATCTCTGCTGTCTACTTCAGCTAAAATGACAGGCATACTTATTGACCTAGTCATTAGATAGTGGCCTGGTCATTGTGCCCTAAATACTCCTTTCTTCTCAACACATTCTAAACTTCATTTCATGCTAGTTTAGAAATTGATGAGATAGAATTGCTTTGACCTTGGTATATAAAGCCACTGTTAACTAGGAGTTTAAGTAGTTTTTTCATGAAATTCCTTAATTACTAAATGATTATTCATTAAATGTTTATGAAACTATTAAACTAAAGACTTTTGTTTAAGACTCTCCAAGAGAATATAGAGATGACTGTTGTGGCCCACGGCTATGACTGTAAGCTTCAGCATAAACGTGTGATTGTTTAAGTTACAAACTATGATGGGTTTGCCCGCTTTTCAACAAAGCCATAAGGGTAAATGAACAGGATGCTCTCAGCCATTAACTTTATGTGTCAAGATGAGCTAGCTGTGCCAGATAACTGAGCTGCACAGTGAATGATCCTGCCTTCTCCTCTCTTGTTTGAAGTGCCTGTGTTTTAACAGCTCTTTGTCTTTGCTATAAATACACTGGGAGTGAAAAGCCTCTCTAATAATCTTTTGAATGCTACAGCTGCTCTGCGTTCTTTGCCAGTCGTTGCCAAGTCAGATCAGTCAGACACCTTGTTTGTGCTTCTGCTAAGGGCACTCCGAACTTCAATAACTTTCCTTTTTAGGAAGCTGAGCGCTGATGTCCTGCAGTCCAGCACAGGCCAAAGTTTGCTCTGTTGTTCTGATGGACACTTTTTAAGACTATAAATAGAGTAACTTCTTGTTTTAATGTGATGACTGAATTATGCTGAAGTGCTTGACGTTTGGTCTGTAACTTTTCAAGTTTGGGAGGGCCCAAGAAACTGCTCGTCTAGCCAAAGGCTTTTAGGTGCCAGACTGTGCACTAAGGCAAATCTTTTCTTGTGGTTGATCTTTCAACTCAACAAAACCCAACAAAACCAATGGAGTTGTCCTTTTGTGCAATTGCATTTGGTCTTCATAGCTCTGTAACTCATAAGAGCAAAACCAGCTATACCTTAAGTCTCAGTTTTTCAAATATCTAAAATATTTGTTGCCATAGTTCCAGGGCCTCAAATTTAGATTTGTGTTATTTTATGTCTTTATTTCTTATAATATACAATTAGGTAGTGGTCTGGTAGTTTGCACCCCACAATGAAGTCTTAATTCAAGTTACTGCTAAGTTACTCCTTTTATAGGACTTAAAGGACTGTGTTGGTTGTTGACTGTTTTATTGATAAATTCAAATCTCCTGCTTCAGAAGATTTATTTTTGAGAAAATCACTCTGCTCTCTTGGGCTCCTGTTGTCCAGAGTAGGGTCAGCTTTGCAATGCACAGGCATGCAACTAGCAAAGAAGAGTAAATTCCCAAAACAGCAGCTTCAGTTACATGGAACAGTTCTGTTTTGTGACTTAAGACAAATCACACATTACAAAATATATTTGAAGTCTTTTGCTACCAACAGTAAACCGAGACTCTGTCGAGTGTGAGAAGTGTTTCTTTTTACGAGATGCTCAAGCTAGCTGGCAGCTCACGAAACACCTGCTGCATTGTTTTACAAACATTTTAACAGTTTGTATTTTTTTGTACTTTGTGTTCAGACCAATCTACAAAGGAGATGTTAAAATAAAATACTTTTTGTTAAATATGTTCTTTCAATTGTAATTTATGCTTTTAAAAAGTAAAAGGAGGGAGAAAAAAATGGATTAGGCTGGATTGGTGACTTTTTTCTGAATGTGTCCTTCACTAGGACAAGGTCTGCCAGGTCCCTAAAAATATATTAAAAATTGTTTAAAAAAATGAACACAAGTGGAAAATACTTTTTTATGTCAATTGTTGTTTAGTCTCCTTGAATGAGAGCCAGTGACCTGCTGGATTTGCAGATATCCCTCCCCTGCCTACAGATGATTACTTGGATCAGGTGTGTTTTGCCAATATTACCCTGAAAGGAATGGAAAACCAGCAGGACGTCAACCATTGAGGCCTAGAGTTTGGCAACAGTTCTCTAAAACATCTAAAAGGCTGTGCAAGTTGATCAGAAGAAATCAAAGCATTTGAGATAGTTTATTAATCTGGTCTAGATGCCTCCTGGACGCTTTCCCATGCAGTTATTTTGAGATTTTCCCACCATGAGAGGTCTTAGAACAAACCCAAGAATAGATTGAGAGATTCGATGTCATGGGAACGCCTCAGAACACTCCTGAGTAAACTGGATAAGGTGAAAAGAAAAAAGAGGGAATTCTCGGAGGCCTGCTGCCTCGGCACCTGTTCCTGGATTACAGTTGAAAATACAATTAAATTAATTCCAGTATGTTTTTACTAAAATGTTGACATTCCTTAAAGATAGATTAATTAGGCAGTTAAGAGTGACAGATTGATTGCCTGAATCAATTTTGTGTTGTTTCACCATTTAACCTTAATAACCAAACCCTTCCAATCATTCTTTTAAGAAAATGTAATTCATCAACAGGTTCACCTTGTGTTTGTCATGACCCACAGACTTATCCATGTATTCCATACCAGTTACTTTTCGTTGCTTTCTCAATATACCAAACATTCCGGAGTGTTATTATGGTGCAATAGATGTGCACAAAAATGTTTAACTGTTTTTGGTTTCGCAAACATTTTGTACTACGACAGATTTTGGGTTTTTTTTCTGCATCTTCTCTGTCCATTCCTGTCATATTTACACCCAGTCTCCTGAAATGTATTCCTTCTTTCCCTCAGGAACTGATGCTTATTAACATTGCTTCTGCCTCTTGCCATATGTCCAAATTTAAACACGCAATTCATCAATCGTCAGTTACAAATGTAACAGTGATGGTGGGAGCGTTTTTGCCCAGCTGGGACATTCTTCATATTCAGCACGACGTGCAGACTTTCAGGGGAGGGCTTTAATCCAAGAAACACTGTCTTTACTCCAGTTCATTTAGAATTCAAATAGCCCTTCAGAGCTCTAACTCAACTGTAGACACCTGCTGTATGATAAAATAGTAACTTCAGCTCAAAACTCAAAAAGAACACTAATGCTGACAAGATCATAAATATCACACAGGATTTTTTTGGAGTTGGTCTGCCATGTGGCTCTGCCTTTGAGACATGCACATTCACTGCTTACAGTTGAGCCACACTTAAGACATTTTACTTTTTCATGATGTTTGTGAAACTTTTCTGTTAAACAAAAGTTAACTTTAGTCCTCCTTCTTGAACTGTAATTACAGTGTAACATTTGAGGCTGAGTAATGTTTCCCTGCCAGCTGGTCAAAGCCGTTTCAGTCTTTCCACGGCTTCTCTTTCCCTCTCTCCTTGGGAAACTCCTCAAGCATTTCAAGACTGAAAGGCTGAAACAAGTGTGACAGATGGATTTTCAGTAGAGATGGACTGAAGAGATGTTTGAGCCGAGACAGAAGATCCATTTAAACAGAGTCTACAACAAAAACAAAGCCCCCAAGGTTAGACCTAAGTACAGTCCCACCCACAGACTATGTATTTTAGGCCCCGTGTTTCTCAAAGCATTTTCTCTGGATCGAAAACACTGGCTTCTTCTATGTTTTGGAACACCAAACTGGCAAAAAACCCACATTTGATCATTTGATAGGAATAAATGAAAAACGTAATAGTCTGAAGTGTTTCACAAGTGGGTCTTAATTTCCATTTTAAATGCATGTTTGTCGCATTTTGTCAGTCAGTGTCAAGCCAAAGATCAATCATATCCCGACTTGTAAAAATGATTCAAAGCAATGACACAGAAAGGAAATATCTCATTCTGAGTCTTGGCACATGGAGCGAAAGGGAATACAGCTCCACATATCTTGATGTTCCTTCAAAACCGCAGTGGTAGAACATTTTACGCCATTTAACGCTTTGATAAAAAGTACAGAAAGCAGCCTTCAATGCTTCATAATAGTTGAGTTGTTGATGTGTGGATCACTGCCTGAATTAGATCCCGACTGATGAGGGTTCTTCAGGCTTCTGGTTGAGCTGCTGTAATGTAGGGCTTCTGATCTGTTGCTCTATGGAGAGGAAAAACAAATCAGAGCACAAAGAATCAATGAATTTTTCATGAATGGAGACTGAATCTCCAGGAGCCAGCTTTGAATTATAAACAAATGCAGCCTTTAAAGAGCGACGAAAAGCTGAAATATTAGGCGGAAAACAAAAGTTAAGTTGCAACCCATCAACCAGGGGCTCAAGAGCAGCCGCCACATTACTTTGGTGCTTATTATTGTATTTCTTTATGCAAGTGTCCTCCTTGTCTTGTATGTATTATATAATCAGAACTTGCAAGGAAAAGTTTGCCTCCAATTAAATAGTGAATAAACAAGCCTCATTGTTGGGCAAAGTCATGAACAAAAACAGAGTACTTTCTCAAATATGTAGGAAAAAAACGCGCCAATTAAAAAAAAATCTCTTTGAAAATAGTTTTTTTTTTGCCATTGAATAGCTGCGTTCACAATGGATGGGATTCACGCATCAGGGACGTCCAGTTTCAATTCAATACTATAGGTCAATGTACAGATCCATTCAGAGGTCGTGCGGCCGTTTAGAGCAGCGTGCATGGTGCTCTGGCAGCAGCGCTTGTGCACTTTGGGCGCTGCTGCTCAATATTTTAAGAGTTCTGCACTTTGACGAAGAAGAATCATTGCATTAACTAAACAATCAGATTTGGCCATTGACGTATTGATGACATGATCAGTGGGTGGTCCAAAACCAACATGGAGGAGAATCTGATCATTCTTCTCCTGAACTCTGATTTTTTATTATATTCATTGAGACCACAATAAAAAGATCCTCAATTTTTTTTTATTATTCTTTCCTCATACGACTGCACGGAACAGCAAGTCATCAAACTGGGTCACAGACAGACAGAAGTACCGCTGAAAGTGTCGTTATTCTGATCCTTTATTCTGATTCAGGTCCTGTAGTAGATGGTGAACCTCACAGTACTGGGATAGTCTCTGAATGATCTCATGGAGACCTGGTTACAGATGCTTTTGTAAAACTCTTTAAGTGTAATAAACCCGGTCTCTCAGCATCATCCCTGTCTTCCATGCATTGTCAATGCTCCAATAAAGCAATCAGGTTGTAAACATATAGTGGTAGCTCCTCCTACACGTCAGGAGCCTCAAGTTCATCAAAACATGTTTGAACATGCGTCGATCTGTGAATTCAGCACATGTTGGAAGAGAGGCAGCAGACACAAATTTACTACATTTAATGGCAATGTAGCATAACACTTCATTGTGAGTGAGAAATAGTCAATGTTCCCATGTAGTGACAAGCAGAGGTGGTTTTGATATGGGCAACATGGGCGGTCGCCCAGGGCTGCATTTTCCAGGGGACGGCACAGACGAGGGAAAACAATAATTCTGTTTCTTTAATATGAATAGCTCAGCGTGCCTATTCTTGTTATCTGAAGGTGAATTAAAATGTCAAACAGCGCCCTGAAACAACACTGAAACTGGCGCCCTCACCTCATTGCGATACACAGTGGAATATCCCAAAGTCAAAAAATGCAAGAGAGGGGCGCAATTCACCAGTGGCTGGGCAAATCCCACACTCGTAATTGGGAACATTTATTAGTCTAACGCTCATCTCAAGATCAAGTTACTTACAAATCAAACCACTTTAATTCATCACACCACATTACGGATTACATTCACCATGAATTTTTTTTTAACTCAATTCCAATCTCACAAACTATAATAACTATTGGTTTAGTCCGAGGCAGAGCTGATGATGTTAAGGTGTAGTTAGGTAGGGTATTAACTTTTTCATTTTTGTGAGCGCAATAAAAGGAAAAGGACAAAACCATCTGGCACTTAATTTAGAAAAAAGAGGAAAGCACACCAAGAGAAACGTGAAAAGGACACAAGGATGATTTTGAACATTGTTAATGACATTATATAAGCCTAAGACAACTTTATTAAACATGCACAGTAATATTAGAAGAGTTAGGCTATGGCTATTGTTAGCCTATACTTTTAACATGTGGTTAATCCAAACTCAATTTGTGCATTAAATGCAGCTAATTTAAAAGAATTTTATATCCACATCCAACCGATTTTAATCACTTTAAGGACTTTTAAACTCCTTCACTGCATTTGTATTCCATCTGATCTGCATCAACAAGCAAAGTTCAACAACTAAGTTTGCTTTCTGAATGTTACAACTCCAAATATTTCAAAGAGAAATTCCTGAAAAAGTCAAACAGAGCAATATAAAAGTAATTTAGGATTACACACGCCTCCCCCCTGACTGAATTAAGAAAAAAAAATTACAGTAATAAATTTATAATATGGCAGTCCAGTTACATTTGCTAGGAAATCTTCCTGTGATGGAGGCTGTAAAACGTTTTAATCATACTATGTTTTATATTTGACAGTAAAGAGTTTTTAGTGTAATTTATAGAGCGTTTTTCTTTCTTTGCTCACGGGTCATTACCTCATTTAATCTATTGGCATCTATCTTCCAGGACTCAACGCTCTTCCCTTTGATCCGGCGACCAACAACGACCCTCTTCAGTTCAACGGTTCCAGTGGGCCTCTGGTGACTGAATGTGTTGCCCTGGAAAACACTGCTGAAAACAGCAAGAAAAGGAAGAGAACAACCCTCCCTCAAGGTACTAACGACTGCCTCACAAGAACACTACTGCAAGGTTTCTGTGATTATCTGACACCCGCATCACTTTGTCCACAGCCATTGGGGGAATTGTTAGATCGGGAGTCTGAAAACTCAATCAGAGAATGCCTCCATTCACTCTGGAGAACTTTGATTCAACAGCCAGATTTCATACCCCACTTTTCCTCCACCAATATCCAATGACTTTGATGTGAACTGTGGTCTAATCCTATTATTTGGTGGCTGGGTGGACGAAAAGTAGCTTATTTCACTCTTTGTTGTTTTCCATTACCTTGCTCTGTCCTGAGGCTCTGCTTGTCTGGCCTGTTTAGAGGTCAGGCAGCTGCAGCAGGAAACTGCTTCACCGAGATTGTGCGTATGTGCCTGCCTGTCTGTTACCGTGCCAACACTGCCTGTCAATCACAGCCCCCAATGCGCATTCAGTTTCCTCGCACAACTGCTGACCTGTCATTCAGGGAGGGGCGCTCAGACAAGATGTATGTGTCCTTGTGTTTCCGTGGGTGTGCTATAATTAAACAGTAATTTGAGTAAGTGGAGTGTCACCTGGTAACGTGTCAAATTAAAGAAGGACTTTCTAATTAAAGAAATACTGACTAATTAATTGCTATGTAAGCAGAATGAAGAAGGTCTTTTAGACAGAGAGGTGTTTTGGTTGGTGTTCCCTGCTTCCTTGGCGACACTAATTGGTCAGGATTAACACTCCATATTAACGCAGCCCTAATGGTTTCTTCATTTTTTATTGACGTCTTTACATGCATGACTTCATGACTTAATAACTTTGATTTTGTTTTAAATCCCAAACTGAGCTGAGCTGTGGCTATAGAAATCATTCCTGAGGTGAAAGTCAGATAAACACACACATTCTGTTAGTATTTACACAAATCATGAGCGTACTCCTACAGATTTCCCTGGTTTTGTTCTGTCCAGGATTTTCATAATATTTTAATTTGAGCTTTTAAAGTGCATCACTGCTAATGCAGGGGTCTGAACAGCAAAGTTTGGAAAAGAATATGAACCACATTGACTCTGCAAAGTAGAAATAACTTTGAAATTTAAAGTTTGGGGGAAAAAAGATTAAATGTATCATTGAATAGTAATGCTGAAAATCACTGCAAGATTCAAAGAAATCACGTTTAAGACCCACTCTGATGAAAACAATGGTTTTTTTTTTGTATTTTTAACATGTTCTTGTGACATTTTCTGATGATGGAGGGCTCAGATAAAAAAGAGCCTAAAATAGCTTTTCTGGGTAATCCTTTATTAAAAATGTTCTGAATCAATAGCAGACAAGAAAATGTTCCTTGAAAAAGATTTTATTTGTTCCATAGAAAATAACTGTATGGCTACATAGCTTTAATATTGTTCGCCATTATTGTTGTACCGGTAATGTTAGGTTGGGGTTGGGAGGGGCTGGATGGCTTAGTTATTGGTGACGGGAAAGGGGGGCGGGGTTGCTCTGTGCCAATGGTACTTGAGACGGTCAAGAAGCTTTGCTGGAGTCCAGACCTGAAAATGCCCATTCAAACCTAAGCATCTATTGTCTGATATTTCAGAAACATCTATTTAAAGGCTGGAAAAGTGATTTCATTGATGTCACATTTACATGTGCAGAAATCAATGATATTGTCCTCTGCCTTTTGACTTACAGTTGATGCTCGTTTTAACTACAAAGATAGGAAATTAGGAACCTTCTATCCATTTCTATATGTGAAAAAAACCTTTAACACTTAAACTACACTGTTTTAATCCCATCTGGGGTTAGATCATCTTTCTTCATCAAGATCATTGCCAAGTCATTCATTTTCTTAGCATTTCTTAGCATTTCGTCAACACCTGAATGCTGAAAAATAACAAACAGACAAAACTCTCTGTTCACATCTGTTTGATGAGCAGCACTTGGCTCATATTTCCGTAACGTGATAGAAATCAGAAGTCTAACTTTCCTCATGTAGGATTTCCATATGCTCCCAGCTGCTCTGACATGTCTGACAGCTGGTTTTTCAGCACTGAAGCCCGAGTAAACAAGAGAGCTGTTGTTTTACTATAGCAATAAAATATTTAACTGACTATTTTGTTTGACTTGTCCCGCGTTTGTCTTTAGTTATTGCTGTTTGCTTTGACTTCCCAAAGGATGAACAGGTTGGTAATCAAATGGAGATGTTAGTTTATTGGTTTCTTTGTCTGAAGTAGACCATCATGAATATCAATCCGGTCCTTGTTAAAATGACACAGACTCTCATTTTTAAAGACTCATGTTTAAGGACTGATTTTGTTTTCTTTTTGTTAATGTTCCACCTGAAAACCCAATTTTGGATTTATGCAAACATTTATTACAACACATTAAAGTCCCACTCTGATCATCTATTGATCTATTGGGCATGCATTCACTAGTGGTCTTTTAAGTATAACTATGCTGGATTTAACCAAGCAATAAAAGCTGTCGTTTTCTAGGACATAGTTTATGCGGAGTGGCAGTAGTTTATTTAAAATTGGCCTCAAAATTGTGAGTGTGACTTTTGGTTCGGCATAAACCCTGCCCCCCTTCTGTTTTCACTCTCTCCTGCTAATTCACAGCCCCTCACACCCCAACATAGCATTACAGGTGGAACAACAATGGTGAGCAAAATCGCAGCTATCCATCCGTACAGTTTTGAGCCAGATGGCAGCTCAAACGAGAAAAACAAAAGTGTTAATGGATCTATTTGTCTGCAAGTAAATGCATGGAAATGAAGTGGTATTGGGAGCTCGTGGCCCACCCAGCGTAACTTCTACGTCACAAATAAGTTCTTTCTCAAACAGATGTTTTTTGTTTGCTCCTTATTTGAATAAATACTCAGAAATGCAATTTTAAGGATAATTTTCTTTATGTCCTCTATTATGAGAAAAATGGCAAAATAGAATGTTAAAAACACAATTTTCATTAGAGTGGGTCTCTAACAAAAAAAAAAACATTTTTTATTACCTGTATCGTAAAATTCAAGAAGATTTTCAATCCAGCTTGTTGATTATTCACAGACAATATTTAACCTGTTATGCATTAGCGAAACTGAAAGTCTTGTAGAAATTGTAGTGAGTGTTGTTGTGTATTTTTTACATAGTTTATATATTTTCAAATTAAGTTCATAAGATCGTCACTTGTCCTTAAAATAGGCAATAGTCTGTACCCGTTACACCAATAAGAATTGATTTTGTTAATAAAAAAGTTACAGGAACACTGAGGGACTTTTGATCAAAACAGATTTTTTTAAATCAGTAAAAATAGCTTTGCAGCCACTCCAGCTTGGATTACATTTTAGAATGAAATTCTCTTGTGATTCTTTCTTTAGTAAAAACTTTAATATTCCAGATTTCTGTTCCCTCTGAACTAAAAAACCTGGTGTTTACTCTTCTACTTTGTTTGTGTGAAGTGTCTTCGTACATGTACATATGTAGGGGCTTTCCTTTGAAACGGTCCATAATAAGTTGAGCCTGAGGGCAGCCGGCTCATGGAAGGATTTTTCCCTTCTGTGTTTTTATCAGTTTGAACACACAGCCAGTGATGGCCATTTCCCCTTAAGTCATGCTGTGTTTAAGCTGCAGGCGGTGAAGAGAATGAGATTTGAAATGATGCTTATATTTTTTGTCATTGGGGAGCAGAATGAATATAAATGTCAGTTTAGTAGCGAGCGCCCAAGATTGATTTCTTTCTATCATGCTGGCTGTGTTGATGCAAAGCTAATGGCAGTCTGTACTTGTTCTAAAAACAAAGTTAAGAGTGATTTATAGTGCACAAAGACAGCCCAGCAAATGGAGACATGTGCAATGTCAAATTGAAAAAAAAAGTTTTATTTTGTGTGTTAAATTTAAGCATATTTCTTAAAAACAAAACCAAAAAATGGCTGTGAAGAAGTTATTTGTATTGGACGTTTGTGCCTATTTGTTAGCTCTGACACTTGGAGAAGAGAGGGGGGGTGTTTCTGCAGCTGGGGAGGTTTTGTCAACCTCAGTAATGAGGTGTTTGTACCCACTGCACACAAACTCTGCTCGCAGCACTTTTCAGCCTACGTCCAACACCTGAAAACGCTATGATGGATCAATTGTACCCTTTTTTTTAAATATATATATCTATTTTATAGATATATGGCTGTGCAGCCAAAACTCATGAATGCCACTCAAGGCCGTTCATCAATCTGTTTCACATGCACGCTGCTTTCATTTACAGAAATCTCTCTGAGGTGTCACGTTCTCCTGTCACATGGTGGCTAGACTCCCAAAAAAACTATTTTAAAATCAGAAAAAAGGGTCTACTTACAAACCAAAGCCCCATTTATGGATTGATCCAAAGCATTTTGAAAACCAGCACTCATGTTCAAGGAAATCAATGAAATCTAAGCATAAATGCCAGCTTGCAGGCATTGTTTTAGCCAATAAAGGAATTGAACTCTCACGTATCAAATCTTTTATGCATTAACCTTTTAGTGGGAGTTAAGAGAGAAGAATAGAAGAAAAAGCCATCGATTCAGGAGGCAAAAGGTTAATGTCATGCGGCCGGGGAAAATACAAAAACATGTGTTGGTAGTTTGTTGTAATACTTCCCAGACATCTGCTCTAACATGATGACCAGAAACAGTTATTTTCATTCATCCTTGTTGGGAAAATACTTTTCAACACTTTTCTTTTACATTCAAAATAAAGATCTAACTGGTTAAAAGTGGCAAATTGTGTGAAGCTACGTCCACACCAGACATTTGTGCTCAAGAATGCGAGTTTATAACCCATAGTGTTCACAGCGGACAACCAGGGAGGGCGTCTTCTTGTTATTTTTCTACTGCATGCTAGCGTATGTCCACCATCACTTACAGTTGGAAGAGGCTTGGTTCAAATTGTTGAAGTGACGCACATTTCACAAGTCTTGTTCCAGCCTTGTTTTCTTTCAGACCTCTATTCCAACATATGAAAGACTCGGTGTGATAGAATTCAATCTGGACACAAACTGCAATGATCCGTTTCTCCTCTATGATCAATTTTTAAAAGTTGGCCCTTCCGTGAGCTAAAGGGGATGTCATCCATTTGTCTCTATCCAAACCGTGTCTCTGATTGATCAAAGTTCCACCTGGTTTAACTTGCAAAAACATGTGTTCAGTGGACACGTGTTATGTATGTATTATCCGAAAACAGTCTGAGAAACTTGCATAGCAACTCATAAACATTGTTTGGCATGCGGATTCCAAAAACGCACATTTACATAGACTTATCATTGAAAGTGGCTGTCTAAATCCACATTGCAGCAGGAAGTGTGAACATAGCTTCACCTGTGTGCTCATTAACCAGGTCATTTGTTTTCAGAATGCTTCAAAACTTTTTCTGAGCAATGCGAATAAGCTGCTTGTTCTTGTTTGGCGCTTGAGGCGCAAGGTGCAGTTTATATACCTGCAGTCTCCAAAGTCCATGTGATGTAAAATTCATCATCTGCTCGTGTCTACAGTGGTACGCTCAGCCCAAAATAAGGCATTACTCACCAAGTGAACACACAGAAAAGCAAAATAAAAGAAGGGACATTTTGTCTTCAAACTGAGAGATGAGAGGATGTACTGATGCCAAAGCCTTAAATAAACTTTCCCCATGAATTCAGCTGAAAGCTAAATTATTGAACACTGATGTATTGATGAGTTCAGACATGATTTATTATGTTTTTCGGTTGGAACGGCTGCTTTCTATCAAAGGCTGCATGCACACAATCACATTGAATTGGAGTTGACCTGCTGTAAGTAGGATTTTAAAAAATAGCAAAGGAGATTCTAGCATGTAGCCTAATTTACTAACTTATAAAGACTGTGACTCTCTGTCTCGGTGGTCTGGGTCCAAAGCAATGTGCTGGTCTCCTTGATGTCAGGCTGTGTAATGAGAGTCTGCACAGACATTAGTTTCAGCCTCTCCTCTAATATCTTCTGACACGGGTATTTCATGATTAAATAGTTGAACGCATTGCAATAATTATTTTGGTTATAAAAGTGAAGATTCTTTTTTATTGAAGCAAAAGTAATAATAAAAGAAATCATGCTAGTTTTGATCTGTTCTGTGTCTTTTCTTGTATTGGACAATCATTTATGAAACATAAGCTATTTTTGTTTTTCTTTGAAAAGAAATGCATTACGGGATTTGGTTAGTTTAAGGTATAGTCCCATGCATCTGTACAGAAGTTGACCTGTACAAGTGATGCAGGCTTTTGGGTTGTCTGGGCATGTGGAAGGTCATAGAAAACAGCAACGGGTTCAAAGCGCAACTTAATGGTAATGTGTGTAATGTGTGTATGATACGCGTATCAGGAACTGTTTGTAAGGATAATGTAAAATGTAAGTTGCACACACTTACTGGATCTCAAACATTGTCCTTATGCTACACTTTAGTCTTTAGTTAAGCATTAGTCACAACGACTGTTATGTCTGATACAGGGTGTCTGTGAGCAAAAGAATGGGTAAACCTGCACACTGATAACGTGAACATCACTTATGGGCTCCTTGTGCATTCCATAGGATTTGGGAATTTCAAAAAATGACAAATTTGCGACATGCCTGCATCTCACCTACTTTACCCTCACTTGCCTTTGCATTTTATACAAGTGTTCTCTACGACCTGTCGCCAACAGCATGGACATTCTTACTCTATGGGCCAACTGAGTGGTCCATGACCTTGCTATTTCTTCTTTGCCACTTGTATATCTCAGACAGGTTTGCCAATTGTTTATTTTTCTTAATTTGTTTACCATCTACATGGCAGTTTCTTTTTAAAGTGGTAAACATAAGCCATCAAGGATGTCTGTTAGCCACAACTGGCGCCTCGGAAGGGGCTGCTGGAAAGTAAATAATGCAAAGAGCTACTTCAACCATCATTGACAACAATCCACTCGTAAATGTGACTCATTGTTCCGTAGAGTAGGATTTGTGTAGGCAATGGCTCTAAGGTTATTTGCCCGTGTTAAGGTTGGAGATCTGCCGCTGAATGACAGGCTTTGTGGTGCTGACAGAACAAAGTGACCAGAGGTTTGAAGTGAGATCAGGTGACAAATGGTTAGGAATAAAAGTTGTATTGGGGAAGTGGCAGCTGTGTGTTTCTGAAGTGTTTATTGGAGTATGCGTGTTTAAACTCGAGGACAGAATAACAACTGAATTGCATGACAAACTGCAAAAGGTCCCACCCCCTCTCGCTCATCCAGGATTCCTCTCTGTGTTACAACATAAAGGTTCAATTGTCTGGACTGCTGCTCTAGGAGAGATAAGGACCGCACACTTCTGCTGTGTTTTAACAAATTGTGTTCGCTGCATGCAGCCTCTTAAATCCTAGAAAACCGCTTTTGATGCTGTTCAATGTGGAGATATGTAACTCTATTATCTTGATTCCTTTTTTGGTTATCATCAAGGAGGAGCAAAGTTTGGAATATATCATTTTTTGATTGTCCTTCATTGCTTCTTGCCAATTTTCTTTATGCTGCAGTGGTCGGGACTTAGCGCCACTTCACCTTGTCTTGCAATCCCTACAAATGTGAGATCTAAATAATTCAGGGCAAGAAGGCACTGTGCTGTGGTGTATCTATGGTCTCAAGCTGGAGTTAATGGCAAAGATATAAGTGCACCTCATGCTCTGAAAAAAAAGATTCTAGATTACTCTTTTTTTTTTTTTTTTTTTTTACTAATTTCGCAGATAGAAAATTAGAGATTACTAACTTTTTCTACTTTCACCATTTTTGAGTGTTTTCTACTATTCTGATAATCCATTTGAATTTATTGGTACGATTAATCAATTGTGACCTGTAATTACTTAATCTAATCGATCTATTTTAATTGCAAATATTTTTAACCTAATAATTGCTGTGAAATGCATAATTTTGAGGTATTTCCATTCTCGTTCGTGACATTGTTGTACAGTAAAAGATCAAATTACAACTAGAAAACTATCTTTATCTAGTCAGCCTTTACTTTACACCAAAAAGGGGATTTTTTTCTATCTTGATCAATTAAGAAAAATCAAAACAAAAACACAAGAACAAATGTCTGGTCCACGTTGGTCTAATTTAACACATGAAAAAATAAGAGACACTTTCCTTAGCAATCCCAAAAATATTGAACACCAACTTCTTTTAATACCATAATACATGTTGACATACCTCATTCCACAGTTTAGTCTGATGCGATCAGCCCTCTACGTATCCCATTCATTTATGATAATGAACACTCATCAGGCTTTATTCCTCACAAAATAGATGATTGCTGTGGCATTGTGGGCTTGTTGCGTTGGTTCAGTAAAGAACTACAAATTCACTACATTGACAACCATTATTAGTTTTTGCTATTAAAGTGAAGAGACCTTGGCACATCTGTTTTTCTCAGGTCAACATTACAAAGATGTTGGCATCCGGCGTAAAAACTCTCTGCCAAAACTATTTCAAATCAGTGAGGCTGATTTGCTGTGGCGACCCCTGACGGGGTTAGCCAAAAGGTGACTGTACTGTTAGTTTCCCTGTACCACATTTTTGGCTCCAGTTTTTGCTTTTCCTCGGTTTGGTGTTTTCATCATCAGTAAATCACTGTGTCTACGGCCCATACAAGCTCATGTTATTATCGTCTGCTAGAGTTAAGTTACAGTACATTGTGAAATGTTCAATAAAAATGCAAAAATAAATTATAAACAGTTTTTTGTCTAAAAAGTGGTTGCAGTAGCCCGAAAGGTATCTCCTCTGAATAAAATGCCCTCAGTTCTTCTCTCTTCCTGCCAACACATCCTGTCAAAAAAAATAATAAATAGATGAATTAATATAAATATATATATATATATATATTAAACAGAGATAAGAAAAGACTCTAAGCTGTATGGTTTTCGTGAAAATACTCAAAATACTAACAGACTGAAAAAGCAGCAAATAAAGGATTAAGGAAACAATGACTGCACTCCTTTTGCCCTGATGGAGCTTTGTGTGATAACAATGACTCATTCAGTTATAGCAACAACTTAAAGAAAATGAAAAATAAATTATTAACTCCCACAACAAGGCACCTGCCAGTACCAGCCTTAAGCTTTAAGGGAAACTATGATGATCACATTACATGAAGATTATTACCATGTATGTAAACCTGAATTGTGCTGAATAGTATCAACATTCACATTGTGTAGTCACTTTCTAGTAACAGTTGTAACTGTTGGGCCCCTCTCACCTGTCTGATTGGACTCGCTTAAGGTTTGGAATGGTTGTCTTTGGAACCCTGAAGATCAGCTGGAGAGTTTCTTGGAGTATCATGTCCAGAAGGTGAAATCTACAACCATGCCTTAGAGAGAAAAGCCAGTGTGAATGGATTTGTCCACTGCTGCTCTTCAGTGTGTTCACTCGGGTTATCGTGACTGTAGTAAACAGCTTTCACTATCATTTGCATGACCTGATGTCTGACCTGTGCCAGAACTGCAAATAAAGCCAGTTTTGAAAACTGACTACGATGGTGCAGCAGCACCAGCCATACCCGTCTGTGCAAATCTTTCCATCAGCTGAACGCACCACCATAGTCGAAATGCTGGTATTTCCCCCTTAAGACAAACGAAATATAATCTTTATTACAACTGAAGACTGGCACTGGCATTTAGGCTGTACTTTCTGGAAAAACTGACTTCAGTGAAGGTCAGTGAAGGTTTCAAATGAGGTGCTGATGCAGACAGCATACTGAAATGTAAAATCAACGTTTTTTAACATGTGGAAACATTATACTCAAATAACAGGAGGAAAATACTCACCATCAGCATGAAAATTCCCCATCAATTGCCTGAATACTGCTTAGCGATAAAAAGAAAAGTGAACACTTAAAGGAAGAGAGCTGACATGCATCTGCTAGTTTTTCAATTGCATTAATATGTGCTCAATGAGCTTTCAAACGTTTGCACTGACAACACACCTCAAGGTCTCTTCCTGTTCTCTCCAGCCAGGGTCCAGGGTCAGTCAGAGATGCTATTCTCCTATTATTGCAGAAAATACACATATTAAAATGTTTGCCATTCAAAATAGATAAATAAATAGAGAACGGGGCTTTACTTCTGATAACGAGGCTCTATGTTGGAGCTTTATGCTTGAGAACCAGGCTGCAGTTTGACAATCTAGCCACTTTGCTATTGAACAAGCAACAACAAATATTGTCTGAAATAGAGATTTTATCATCATCATCATCCACGAAAACAAAAACAAAGAGCGAGAAAGGTAGTGCAGGGCAGGTAGTAAGCAGCTTGATCCATCTGCCTGCTCCAAGCTGGAAAACTCAGGATGTCCTCTGACCTGAAGTTTTCCTTCAGGCGTTTGATACAAATAAGTAAACATGCACGCACTGATGCTTTTTTTTTTTTTTTTTTTGCATTACTTATAGATTGATTACACTGTCACTGTGTGCAGTTTTAAGGAGCTGTTTTAAATCACATTGTAATAGGTATATAAAAAAATTCTATAATTTTCTGAAAATAAATCAACAAAATCCAGAAGAGCAGAAAAAGTATCAGATGTACAATAAAAAATGAACATTTTAGAGACTTCATTCTCCATTTCCCCTCAATGAATGTCCTCTCCCAGTTAGTTAGCCCCCTGAAATGCACAGATCTTTTCATTCAGAGAACTGATTTCTTCTTCTGGGTCTGCAACTTCAACGTCGTCATCCATTAGACAGGTATTCATCACAGCAGGAAGAGGTGATGTTGATGGAAGAGCAGGAAATAGGGACTGACAGGTGAAGTGCTGATCACAAAATGTCATTTGTTTTCTCTTTGATTCATCAACTATTTTTAAAAGCTTACATTTAAAAGACAGTCTTAGAACATGCTACAATGTAAAGGATCTTACTAGCAATACCATATGTAATACATGAAACGTCAATGCTAGAATATCTGGGTCTTAATGATGCCATACACCACAGCAGCAGAAGGTGATCCTCGCGACTGGCGAGAGTTAATTTCGGACCCTTCAAAATAAAAGTCTATCCCGATGGGCTCATTTTACTATCAAGAAAAAGTACTATCGCAGTATCGATAGCTATCGTTTTATCGCCCACCCCTAATTCCACCTTAGACTTCTTTGAAGGTTCGATGTCACGCTTTCTACATCCCATTTGAAACCCGTAATTGATCATTGACAATAGCCAGTAAATCCTGTCATTGCGAAGAATCAAGTAAATTCTTTGCACTCATTTCTATTTATCATTGCATTGATTTAACGTACTCAAAATATGCTAAAATGTAATGTAAATACTGTGGTTGGCACCTTTGAAAGCCTGTGCAGTCATTTTTAGAAAATCAAATTCAGATTTAAACAAACAGCATGTCTAGTCTGTTTTTTTAAGACCAATTTAAAAAATGTTATTAGAGATTTATGTAAATCGTCCTTTTGAGTATGATTTTGTTTATTTTCTTTTGATAGGAGGTCAATGGGGTCAAAACCTGAGACATGGTTGACCCATTTAATGAGGTAGGTGTACATTAGCTAACAGATATGATGGATGTGTTGAGTTTCATGAGATCTCTGTTTGTTTCTTGTCTCAAACTGTACACTATTTCATCTTTTGTTTATGGTTTGGTTTCTATTCAGAAAGTTAAAAAGACATTCAGAACCAGAGACTAAGATAAATGAGAGCTAAAAGACTTATGTGGAGGAGGGTTGTAATCTTGTTCTTCCTCCGCATCTCAGCCCTCCAACCCCATCGTCACTTAGCTGAAATAAAATCTGCCATTTCCTCCTGAGTGCATGTTCTCGCACAGACGAAGCCGATCCAAGATTCAAGGGCTCAGATGGTTCAATTACAAATGTAAGAGCTATTGAGAGGTTTTATCTTAGCTGTGTCTTTCATAAAGCTTCCAATGACTCTAACATCTGTACACATCTGAGACAGCCTTGAAACAATAAAGAATGAGCACTTCCTCTGATAGGTTTGGTTGCAGCATGAATTATTTATCATGCTGAGGTAGAACAGCTTTGCCTCTACTACTAATGAAGTAGAATTTGGTTTTAACGAACCTCTGTGCTTTTTTAAAGGGATTTCTTTTTTTAATTTGGAAGGAAGCTTGAATAGCGTTCATAAAACAAATGTAACCAAAACAAGAAGGGAGTTTTTCAGAAGCTTGTCCTTGTTGGTCAGCCGTGACATGAGAATCTCTTGAGAAGAATCTTCTTGTTTTCCACACGCGCTGTGCTCTCAGCTCAGAGCACTATATTCATCACAGTCACCCTGCAGCCCTCCTTTGCTATCAACACTTCTCCCTCCTCCCTCTGTCCTCCTCTCCTCCTTCAAACCCCTAGCTGGGTTAACTGATCCACACCAGCTGCCGCTCTCTGCCTGACATTAGAGCAGTGTAATGAGCATGTCCTTTGTCTCTCCTCCTGATAATTACCTTGCAACCTACTGAATGGCTAAGACAGGGTGATGCACATGTGTGTTTTCAGGAAAGATCTAATGATGGCTACTCGGTTAAAACTCACTGTCTCATCCATCGAGGTAGTTTGACGTATTTCTAGTTGCACACTCTGGAGTACAAGTTCTCATGGTGTGATTTTATCATAATTTACTTGTGAGCTTAAATCAATCCTGAAAAGCTTCATTCTAAGTTTACATCCACCGATCTTTCAATCTTTTCAGCTCTGTCATGTTTGACCTCACATCAGCAGCAGATGAATTGTTATTCTCTCCATCTTGCCAGGTGGTGAGGCAGTAATGGTACGTATTGTGTACGTCTTGTGCATCTCTGTTGTTCACTAGTTGGCCTGTAGAGATGAACATGTACAGTGATGTGCCACCTTCCCATTCATTATTTAAGCCTGATTTCATATCATTGCACATACAACCTGGAGAGCGGTTGTCACTGTCAGAGCTTTGCTGCAGTGCTTATATTTATGTCAGTGCAAGCAAAGAAAAGGGCTGTTACCTTATGATGGATGATATAAACTGTACAACACTGGGAAATGGTGGTCATGCACTCTGACTCTTTTGAAAAAGCAAAGCACGAGAGTAAAACTTTACCAACACCCTCTTTTCTCTTATAAACAGAAATGTAAACTATTCATAAACTACATTCATACACTTACATAATCAAGATGGATGTGTCAGTTTACTGCTGCTTAGTTATTGCTTGGTAAACAAAGGAGAGTTGGTTTTTTTTACAGTTTCTGGGTTTGCTTGGTGCTTTTTGAAACTTCTTGTTCTTTAAGGACTTAGTATTTCATTCCATTTCAGGACACCTCCAGGAGAAAAAAAAACAACAAGACAAGATTTGGCCGCATATGTGGTTCTGTTTGAGCCCATGTCTGAGTATTTCTGCCAAACTCAATTCAATGCACAGAATCAAGAATTAGATTTTCCGTTGGCCAAGACTCAATGAAAAATTGGTTTATGTGTTATTTGTTAAGAAGAGGTGTTTTCACTTTAAAAAATGATCAAATAAAAGCTAACAGAAAAGTTTTTTTTTTTTTTTTTGCTTGACAATTACCAAAAAATTCCTCAATACAAAAGACTGTAGGAGAAACATGCCGCTGATTTGACACAAACATTTTAATCACAACTGCCCAAATGGGTGGATACAGGTTTCCCTTATAGATTTGCCAATTTCTTGCAGTTGTAAAGCGCTTAGTGGGCTCATAATACAAACATGTTTGTGAACATTTTTCTATGGGCACAGACAGGTGATAGTAAACTTTAATGCAACATTTAAGGTTAAGTAAGCTTGAAGTAGGTGTGTTGCACGGGGACTTGCATATTTCGGCACATGCTTGCAGCATGGGTGTAATACGCAATGGCAGCAGCACCTGGACATCACCAGTGCATGTCATTTACATTAATCTTGCAAATCCTTCACAATACCTTTACCACATGCAACGATTGTACATTCCAGTTGTATGAAAAATGGAACTGCAAGACACACCTGTGCCCTCTTTAGGATGCAGCCACATCTTTCTATGACCCTCTATGGGGCAACCCAAAAACCTGCAGCACCCATACAGGTCAAAAGCATGTGACAAAGGCTTAAGGCAGGGATGCTTTTTGTAAAAACGCTGTGGAGCTAATGTAAACCTTACTGAAAGTCATAAATCTATAGTAAATTGCTTTTAATACTTTGTTGATGAAACACGTGAATAAAACAGCAAATGTGCTATCCATATGTTTTGTATTGTTACCACAGCTCATAGACACCTTAAAAAAAGTGTTTCAATGAGTTATTAATGTACGAATGTTCACGTGTCTACATGTTTTGGTCTCATGTGCTCAGACACAAGGCTATATGAGTTTGTCACCCATTTTTACTGTCCTGCAAGTACAATTGTAGACTTGCTGCAAATTGATTTAAAGATTCTTCATGTAAGTCAACAAAAACACATTTTTAAAAGATGAAAAGTAAAACACAAAGAATAAAACAACTTTTATTTGTCATGAATTGATGTCTTTGACGTCTCAGCTCCACCCGCCTGTCTGCCTTGCTTTTACCAGCCTCTTTTTTCCTCCCTCTAGAGTGAAATCCTGACTGCAGAGTGTTGTTTGCAGTTAGAAATTGTTCAGATAATCATGTGGAAAATAACACACAGCAACTTTAAGTGTTAAGTAGATCTGTGCAGCAAACACACACATTCACACAATTTTGTTGTCTGTCATTGTTGCAGTGAAAGCAGCGTTGTTACACAGCAGTGTGTCACGGGCTTTGTGTATGTCGGTGGTGTGCTGTCGTAGAGAAGTTGAGTCTCAGATCTTTAAATAACAATTATTATTGAAGATAGAAACCAAGTGTTCTGAGTAAATCCAACAGTTTTTGTCACTTAGTTTATTTCACTTCAAATTTTTGGAAAGTTTTAATAGTAATAATCACCAGCGTTGAGTTTAGTTGATTGAGCATACAGGAGAACTGTACTGACTGACCCCTCTCACTTGCTTTCCAAACAGGAAGTACCTGCTGGCTCCAAGAAGCCAAAACCCCATAGACTTCTATAGAGAAACACAGTTATTGTTCAGTCATTATAGTTGCCAGAATAACTACTCTTGCTCTGATTTTTTTAAATCGTGTTTTTGTTTGACCTCATTTTTTTATAATATTCTTTCTTTAGTGCAAGTTAGTCAAGTTATGAACTGACTGATCCGATTCCTCAATAAAAGTATGTAATGGCTGCTGGCTCCCACGTCCAACGTAAAACGCTGCTCGAGTCCAGCTTGTGTAGCCGGTGAAAGCTGTGCGATGCTGATGATGGCAGTTTTTTTGTTCTTTTCTTTTAGCCAGCCCCTTCACTTCTTACTGCTCACAGCAGCTCCCCCTCAGGTGTTGGCTCTGTTTGAGGAGGGCTAATGAGTTTCATCTTAAGTCAGCACACTAGATGATTAGGGTTATTAAATTCGCAACTTTGTTATTATCGCATTGACCCGGACAGTGAGTGAGACATTTGTAAAGCTTACCGCGAGGAAAGCTAATTATTTCTTGTAACACCATTATACCTAATCTCTTTTGTGCTTTTTTTAAAACAATCTGTCTACTCACACACACTGTATTGGATTGCACATTGTACTTTTTTTTGACCGGTTAAGGTGTTATTTTTCTTTGCAGGTTTCTGTTTACCTCTAAAGTGCAATGATTCACTTTCACTCTGACAAAGGATAGCTGCCTAGTGTTAGGTGAGTTCAAAATAAGCTTCAATCTTGAGGATTTTTTTTTCCAGAGATAAGAAATTTCCACCTGTGGATTGTGTCATGGAGGGATCAAGCGTAAATCATTTTCTTAAGGTCTCAAGCAAAAACCGCTTTTAATCTGAAAATATCCTGAAATAACTTTTGGGTGAGAACCTATATGGAGCAGATTTCCAAAAGAGTAAGTCGGAGTGGCTCTGACTGAACTGTAAAGAGGGTGTAAAGCAGCATTGCAGCAAACCACAGCCCTGACTGCTTACCTTGCTTCATTACAGAATATCATAGAGTGAAGCTTAAATATCAGGGGGTCTGAAGGTAACCTTCCTCCTGACTACACAGTGGAAATTTGTATTAACGAGCTGCAGGAAGTGTGTCTGCTGCTCTGCTGGTGTCCTAAACCAGAGCATTTTCCAGGAATCTGTCCGTCACAAGTTGATAGTTTCTGCATGTGAAGCTGTTTCTTGTCAACACTGAGTGAAGATAAAGCACCAGGAGTAACTGCACTGATCTCTGGCTATACTGAATGAGCCTGAAAGCTATGATTCATTTATTTATTTAGAGCTCCCCGAGCCCGTGGTGGTCACCGCCTGATTGAATCCTGTCTAAAACCAGCCTTTTCTGCTGCGTTTCTCCATTAAATTTCATGACCAGCCATGCAGTCGATGATGGCATGTGACAGAAATGTGCCCATCTGACATTTAAGTGAATTTTTCATCATGCTGGCGAAGCTTTCATTTCACGACAACACCAACACAGTGGACTAAAAGAAAAGTCTTATATGTTGTCAGTATCGAGACATCAATATAAATCCAGAAAACATGCAGATTCATCAATAATGGAAGCAGAATCTGCAAACCAGTGTAACCTAGTATTGAAAAAAATGTGTGAAATTACAAAAAAGATACCTCCTTCTCCTTGACAGCATTGGATTATTCCAAGAAGGGTCAGATCAATATTACATAAGTATTTAGAAACACCACAGCAGACACTGAAAAATGTCCAGGAAACTTCTTTTATAAACTCTGCTTTTAAGTGTCAGTTTTTTGTATGCTGTATCTGCGATCTTTGTCTTTTAATCATTTACAAACCTCTGAGACAGATGTTATTTTTCTTAAAAACCCATTTTTACAACACGCTTTCTGAAAGTTGATCCCGTGAGAGCAGCTAAATGTCTGCCTTTTAACATCATCTGTTTGCTTTTGTATTCACCGTAGACCCGCTCTCAGCCAAAGTGAAAAATTGAAGACTTTTGTGGATTTTAGTCATGAGCTGTCACAAACCGACTCTGAAAAATATGACAGCCAGGAATCGAGGAGTCTTTTTCTGCAGGCGCGCTCTTTTGAGACGGTGATTTTCCTTGGGTTCTTCCTGTGACAGCGTTGCGCTGGCAGTTGTTACTCACACTCTCTTGAGGAGAGCTGCCAGGATGAAGAGGCGTGGCCAGATAAGAGCCATGCCAAGTTCACCGAGCTGTTGACATTTTCTTGTTGCAACTCCCGTGGCTCTAATTGGCTTGAGCTGATAAGGTTCCTGTGTTGTAATGGACTGCTCCTGATAAGATGCTGTAACCTGCACCCGTCAGCAGCACAGTGAGGGGATGGCAAGTCAGACATCATGGGAGGTTGTGAGACCAAAGTTCTCTAGGTTTTTTTCTCTTAACCAGGGAGCTGAAATACATTTAATCATGGATTTTCTTAACATGACCATAGTCTTGTAATTCAGAGTTACAAAACTAAAATGCTTTATTGGTGGTTTATTCATACTCAGCTATTGAAACAAAACAAAGAACTAAAAGATTTTGCTTGTTTTTCCAAACCTAAGCTATCGGCAGAATCTTCAAGAGTGGTCCTGCATATAGACGATGGCAGTCAGGCAGTTGTCAGGCCTGCAGAACGGCCCACTTTTTATGTACTCCTGCTGAAAAACGTGCTTTAGGTCGCTGCACTGTTGCATTTTGGGATATGTGAGCATAGTGTTTAAAAAATGTTTCATCTATAAATACATGCTGCTGCAAAAAATAGGCAAATGATCAATACATCTTTACAAATGTGTAGCCATATTTTAGAAAATCACAATTTTTAAATGTTAAATCAAATTATAAAAAGAAAAGACTACTTTTCTGGTCACATTTATGTCGTTTTTCGACTTTAATATATCTGTCGCAAAAGTATTGCAAATAAGAGCCATACAATTGAAATGCTTTTGATGATTTAGTCATGCTCAACTCAATAATAAAAGATATAAATAATAGATTTAGCTTGTTTTTCCAATCCTATAGCCATGTTCACAACTGCCATAATGGGAAGATACGGCCTGTCAGCGGGAAAAAAAATGGGCAAACCTGTACAGGGCACGCAGATGCAGATATCAAGGTCTTAGAACCGCTTGGTGAACCCATAAAGCGAAAATGTTCACACTCATTGTTTTCTATGGGCATGTTTCATGTGACAGGTCATAAATAAATGTATGTATGGGTTAAGTAGGTGAAATGTAGGCACATCATACCGATTTGTCATTTCATCAGCCACTCCCAAACCCTTCGCTGTGCAACGAACCCATTACCAATGTTCATGTGACTGCAGCCTGACTGTTAGAACTGAGGAAATTAGATGATCCGAGTTTAGTTTGTGCAGACATCCCATGTGCCCCCCATACCTGCCGTTTTTGTGCATGGTCAGTAAGGAGCCAGGACACACACATTACTAACAACTAGAGTTTAGCATATGGCACGAGTCCCCTGTATGCCATAAGTGCAAACAAATACTACAGTAAACTTACCATGCTAACAACACTAGAATCTTTCAATTTCATGACGTCCCTTAAGGTGGCAATAGATGCCTAGAGCAACTGCAAGTTGCTCGCCTCGAGATGCCGCCGCTCCTCTCTGTGACCCTCCCCAGACCCAGAGAACCCAATAACCCGGGTCACCTCTACAGGTTCATGTGACCAAAGCTTAACACTCAACAAACCGCGTCTTATGATAAATGCTTAAACTCTGCTTCTGTTTCACTCCAGGTCCTTCTTCACCAAATCTCCAGAGCATTTCACAAGAAGAAACTAACCACGTCTACCAAAGAAAGGACATTTCAGTATTTTTTCTATGAGAGAAAATTAAAACGAGTTCTCATCTGTTCACTGCTGTGAATTAGTCCTAAAAGCATTAGCAGAACTTTGTTGTGGTTGTCATGGTGACGGAGCAACCTTTAAGTTACCAGAGCAACTACAAGAGGAGATGGGAGAAAAACACCAGTTATATCTCTATATAGTATATGTTATAAGAGAGAGACTTGTTTTATTAATATCGTCAAAAGTTTTATAAGTTTGGTTTTGGTGGTCTGAAGGAACCTCTGAAACTGCTGATGAAGACGTTTTTGCTCTTTTGTGTCTGAAGTTTAGTAATTAATACACTCAGGACTCCTTCTTACTCATTGAAGTTTTTTTTTTCATCCTTCAGCTTTCCTTCCTCTGTGCCCACCTTGAACTGCATCATTCTCTGGCATCTGTATCATTTTTTCTTTTTTATTGATCTCATGGAAGTAATTATGCTTCTGTTTTTAGTTAATGGAATGCACAGAGAGCCTTGCCTGGCAGACAAACTACTCATGTGAAACATGCTGGTCTCCCCAGAGCTTTTCCCTAATGGAAGGGTGCGTGGGCGTGCTTGAGAGAATTTGAGACCCGTGCATTTACCCACAACTGGCCCTTACAGTCGGACAGGAAAACCACATCCATGTCAGTTTCCCAACTATATAATTCGACTGGAAAAGAAAAGTTTGAAACATGTGAAAATCTACTTTAGCGGGCTGCAAACCTTCAAGTAAAAGTAGATTATTCCGTGGACATTCAATTTATTTTCTCAATAAAAAGTTTCGGGCGATGGCTGTGAGTTCTACTCTCTCTGCATCTCTGCTCTTGGCTTTCACCAGCTGTTTATTAACCACGACCATCCGAGATGTTTTTCTCCCAAAGCGAAGAATAATGGAACCTTTCATGAACACCTGGAGCGCTTCTACAACGACAAAGAGTGACAGTCGTACAGTTTTTCTTTATTTCTTGCAGGCCTGGCCTCTTGTTCTGACAGTTTAAGCTTCAAAGGAGACTGAGAACACAGTTAAAGTAGGACTGCGGGCTGTTTTTCCTTCTGCCGGTGATTGTCAAAATGTCCTTCAGGCGTCGGTAGACGCTGTCAATATGCGCCTCTCCTGCTAAACAAAGGTTCCACTTGGTAGTGAGTTCTTGTTAAACAAGAGATTCCTTTCAGGGCTACAAACTAAATGCAAGCTGTCTGACAGCACAATTCAACTATCCAGTGTTGCTCTAAGCTGTAATATTGAACTGCTTCTTGCTTTAATAGGATATAAAGTACGACGGGGTGTAATTTGGATGGTGAATGGATTTATAGAAAGATCTCTGCCTCTGAATTTCAGGAAAATCAGAAAAGTTCTTTTCTTTGGGCCAAACGGAAAAAAAACAACAGAAAAGAGTCACACAAATAAAGACCCAATCCAATAGTAAATTTGCTTTTGGTGTTTTTAACATGTTCTTGTGGCATTTTTTTCTGATGATGGGAGAATTTCTAAGAATTTCTTTATTCAAGTAGTTCAAGTAAAATAGAGTTTTCTAAATCTTGTAGTGGCCGTGCCACAATGGGCAGATCACAAGCTCCCTTCTCCGCTCCATTCCGATACATCTACTTTTAGACAAATAGATCCATGTACTTCTTTGCTTTCCTCATCTGAAGTGACATCTGGCTCAAAACTGAACAGCTGGATAGCTCCGATATTGCTGGCCATTTTTGTTGCACCAATAAGCGGTGTAAGTTAGTGGGGGAGAATGTAAAAAGAACGATGTTGGGAAACAGGGGCAGTCTTTCTCCACGCCAACAGTCCCAGCTACGACTTAAAAGGTGAACTCCTGCTGCTCTGTAGAATCTATGTTCTAGGAAACTACAGTTTTTTTATTTTGATTTTGGCTAAAAACAACATAATCATAGTTAAAAGACCACTGGGAACCCTTTTAAAATAGATTAAAAGATGATCGGGGTGGGACTTTAATAAAAGTAGATTGATCGGTTTGGCAAGGATGTTGAGTTGATTGACCGCTTTAGATGATTATGGGAGCTAATCTCTCAGTGCATGGTTGAACTCTCATCTGATTTTGCATTGATCTGCTCAATGTGTAGTCTTCATCTTGTTACCAGTAGGCTCAGGTCTTTATTTCATCTGTTAGTTTCTCCTTTTTACATTTTAATTTTGCAAAGGAGACTCTTCCAAATTTGAAGATGATTAATCTTATCTGTTCTCAGGTGTTTTTGCCACTTCATGAGACGTAGAGCCTTTCGTAGCTCATAAAATGTTCTATCCTTTTCTCGTTGGGATGTTATTTCTTCATCTTTCAACTTGAGTTGAAGCTCAGCTTGTTATTCTGTCAGCTTGGCTTGCTTTGATTTCTCTTAGTCGATGACTTTTACAGCGAGGCTTAAAGATACAAACAGCATGGCATATACATGAATGTAGTCATGTTGTCTTTTGCTGATAAATGTACTACGAGGACATTCACTGATGTGTCTTAATTCAAGATCTGATAAGGATTCATTGTTTTCTGTTCACATACAGGCTTTGCTTCATATTACTGTACCTTTGCACTGTTACGCAGTACAACCTCTAAAGATTGGATTGTTCCTCTCTTTCTTTTTTTGTTGTTTTAAACTGATTACGTTTTTTTTAATATGACCTTTGAAAGTAAACTAATCTAGTGGATCATTTGATAATATGGGGCTTTTCTACTTTTATTTTTTATTCAAATTTAAATGATCACTTTTTTATTTTAAAGATATAAACCTTCAAAACAAATTATTAATTTATCCTGATCAGCGGTATTGTGTTTTCTTGTTGTTTTTTAACTGCAAACTTGCAGAATTCCCATTTTCCCTTGTGTTCAAGTTATAAAAATGAATGCACAGTAAGTGTAATTCTAACATAGATCTAGGTATGCTTTTGCAATCTGCTGTCAAGTACATAAACCAAGAAGCGGAGACATGTTTCAATAAAGACGTATGATTTTTTTTCCTGCAACAGCTTCATGTTTGCTAAAATTCCTTATTTCTCCAGAAGCATTCTGGTTTGAAAAGTCAGTTTATTTGAAGTGCATGTATGTGTTAGGATAAAGTCCTTTGTAGTCCGTGTTTGAGTTCTCTCTAATACATGCTATTTAACCTCTAGAACTAAGAGGGTAAAGTAAGAATGTAGCAACGTTTAAACCATGTGTTTAAACGTATTAGTTGCTGAATATTTGGATTAAATATTGTTCCCCTTGCTATAGTACAGTGGGACCCGTGCTGCTAGTTTGAAACCTAGTTTGGCCACAGTCTGGGTGCATCAGAAAGGTAATCTCCATCAACTGTATATGAGAACTAGAATGTGAACCCCTTCCCCTCGCATTTCACACAGGAAATACCTGTTTGTCTCATGAAGCCAAAATTTCATATACTTCTTTGAAGAAATAAAACTATTACTCAGTCATTAAAGTTGTCATTCTGTCACAACCTTTTTTTCTGTAGCTCAAGTTATTTAGGTCATAATTGGCTAATCAGACGCCTCAATAAAAAGTATGTGGTCTTACGGCCAACGTTCAAAGCGTTTGATTGACAGATTCTCCTCAGCCCATTTTCAAGTCCAGCAAACTCACTCGTGGAACTCTGACTCAGACTGACTTGGACCAGTCACTGCTAACTGACGTCTCATTCCAACATGGTGGTGTTCATACCCTGGAGAAATGACAACTAAATTGACTTAATTTTGTTGGAGCTTGAAGTAAGCTAATATTGACGTGTAATGGGTGACGTCTCACTCAATTAGTCCAGTTCTCATATACAGTCAATGGTAATCTCTATAGTTATTTTTCTTCTAAAAGAATTTGTTTTCATTATCCTGTTGGTTTTTTAGCTCATGTACAATGTCTGAATCGGATTTTAGTCATTCAATTCATAAAAAATCTCCTGGGTTTGATACAGTAAGTACCACTTTTGGATTTGTATTTTTTTGCTTCACATTCTTCTTTTTAGGGATCTTATTCTAAGCAAAATAATGATAATAATATTAATAATGAAGAAGAAAAATAAACTTTTTCTTGTTCTAAGTTTTTGTTTTGTCTGATGGAGCTCTGTCAAGAAAAATGCTTACAAGATCCAGTTGCTTACAAGCTAATTTCAAACTGTTCAATAATAACTGTCAATTAGGTTTTTATTCTTTCTCTTAAACCCTGATTAATGTTGCCTCCAAATGCATGCAGGAGTAAACATAGCTCATTGGGTAGCTTGTTTTGAATCACTCAGCTATCACTAATTGTTTGCTCTGGTCCCACAGGACTCTATCAAAGTTTCATCTTTCCTTGCTCACAGCCCCACATGATGAAATAGCCTCTTACATCTTTCCCACCAAGAAGAATCTCCTGATAATAGTCGGCTCCTTTACATCTTATAGACTGCTCGTGGAAACTGGGCCTAATGATCTGACCACTTGGTATACTTGAGAAAAAAAATGGTCACGGTTTTTTGTTTGGTCGTCCCTCCTGTCCAGAACAGAAAACAGCTTCAAGACTTTATTTTTCTTGTATGTGAAGCTCATTGTGCTTCAAAAGGAACAGATAAGGACTGAAGGACTGAACAGATAAAGTTTAGACTTGTCTTCTACTATTTGTAGAACCTGTCTATGATTCGATATGCACCATATTTTGCTTAACTATATCTTTTTTCCATTTTTGTCTTGTTTCTATTCCAGTAATTTCAGCAGGAGTTCTATTGGATCAAATCAGGATCAGCTCAAAATAAGTGAAAACCCAAATTATAAATAAAGAAAAAAGACATTTTGAAAACTACACATATTGTGTAAATTTGAAAAAAAAAAAAAACTACAAACCTAAAACTGATACCAAATGAAAAATGTTTATTTGTACATGATTGCCATCAGGACACGTAATTTCTGCCGCAGAACAGCATCTATTGTTGGCGTCCCCTTTGTTCCAAAGTTTGGCAAATCAAAGGGGGGGGACACAGGCAGCGCCAACACCAGACACTGTTTTCGAGCGGAAATAACCATAATGATGCTGCCAGTGTCAACATATTGTGTCGATTTTTTATTGTTGTTTTGTATTGTTGTTGTCACAGTTGAATCCGTCTATCAAAAAAAGACTTTATTGCATGACTGACCATAGTTGTCAGTGAGTGTATAAATGTTGTTTTTATTATAAAGTGTTTGTAATGAATAAACTCAACTAAACCCTAACTTCTACCACCCAATAGCAATCATGTCCCAGTAGCTATGGGCTCCAAACCCCTCGGCCACATGCATTAAGAGTTCATTTCAAAAACTACAATTGTGAATTGAAAAGATAAATTGAGGACTGGCTTAGCTCTCTCTTCACCATGACGGACCGGTACAGCGACCGCATGACGGTGGACGCAGCACCAATCCGTCTGTCGATCTCACGCTCTGATCTTCCCTCACTCGTGAACAAGACCCCAAGATACTTAAACTCCTCCACTCCACCCATCCAGAGAGGACAAACCACCTTTCTCCGGTCGAGAACCATGGCCTCAGACTTAGCGGTGCTGACCCTCATCCCAGCCGCTTCACACTCTGCTGCAAACCGTTCCAATGCTGGAGGTCCTGGTTCGATGAAGCCAACAGGACAACATCATCTGCAAAGAACAGAGAGGAAATCCTGTGGTTCCCAAACCAGACCCCCTCCAGACCCTGGCTGCACCTAGAAATTCTGTCCATAAAGACTATGAACAGAACCGGTGACAAAGGGCAGCCCTGCCGGAGTCCAACATGCACCAGGAACAGGTCTGACTTAGTGCCAGCTATGCGGACCAAGCTCCTGCTCTGGTCATACAGAGACCGGACAGCCCTGACTAAGGCTCCCCGGACCCCATACTCCCAAAGAACCCTCCACAGGACACCTCGGGGCACACGGTCGAACGCCTTCTCCAAATCCACAAAACACATATGGACAGGATGAGCGAACTCCCACGAACCCTCCAGTTCCCTAGACAGGGTGTAGAGCTGATCCACAGTTCCACGACCAGGACGGAAACCGCATTGCTGTTCTTTGATCTGAGGTTCGGCTATTGGCCGGACTCTCTATTATATCTATTTTTCAAATTTAGAGTCTGGTTTTTCATTGAAGTAGATTCATAGAGTTCATACTGTATGAACTCTAGAAACTTTCCTTCCATCTTTAGGATTCTCAGATATGCTACTGGGTTTCTTGCAGGTGTCGCAGAAAAAGCATGAAAAGCAAAGATCAACTTTTGTCTGATTGAAATAATTCCTCACTTTAAAAGAGGGATCTATGAGAAGTGCACTCAAATGCATTTTATAAGTTTGGTATGTCTGTTGAGGTAAATCAAAAACCCTTAGAATGTACCAACCATAAACTAAGATAGCTTGTATTTTCTTTCATCCTTACAACCTGACCATGATCAAACTTGGGAGTTTTTAATGTGTCTGTGCTTCACCTACAGGCAGGTGGTGGATTTTCATTATTGATTTCCTGACCAAACATGAGCTTTTACAGGCTTGTGAAACATGTAGTACTGCGCAGACTGAAATAACTTTGCATCAGCATCACCTTGCATGAAAATTGTTTTAGTTTGGGCTTTTTTTGTCCCGTCTTTTATCAGTCTCTCCTCCCCCTCATATCAGGATCATCTCTTCTTGTCTTTCTCCTCTCTGGGCCTGATAAGGCTGGGAAGAGTCACGCTCCCATTATGGAACAGATGTTCCTCCTTGACAGTGTTCACACAAAGCCACAAGCCTGTGCTCCCTGTGGGAGAAAATAACCCCTAATAAGGCAACAGAAAATTGACTTACTTTACCCAATCTCCCTACCAGAAAAAAGTCATCAGTCTTTGGCATGAATACGGATTTCCACGGTGTGTCACTGCGTCTGACTCTTTTGCTGTCACTGCTAGCTATCATTTCAGGCTTTCATGAGTGTGTACACCCCAATGAGCAGAAACGGCTCTTTGGTTCTCAGAGGACTCTAGTTATGATGTGTGTTTATTATAAAAAAGACGCGGCTGCAGAGTTTTGAACTTGGAAATGAAAGTCAGATGATGAATTCAAATGAAGCTTTTATCTTCGCCTGCTGAACAAAGCTTGTCGGAGTCATGACCTGCAGGTTAGAGTTTGTTGATTTTATAATGCCAACCGTAGTATCTGGTCTCCCTTTGTGCAGCTGTTACGCTGGGATAAGAGTGATTTTATCATTTTCATGTGGAAACCAGGGCAGCTTTTTTGATCCCAGGACTCGGCAGTGATGATTGCAGGTCGGCCCTGCACCACCTGTGTACTCCCAGGCAAAATGGCTAAACTGTGCGCATCAAAATGCTATTTCCAGTCATGTTTGTGGGTCAGGACATGATCAGCAATCGGTGTATTTTTGTGATGGTGGTAAAATTGAGAATTAACCATTTGTGGAAAAATAGAATTGAATCACTGACCTAATATTCAATCTGCTCAGGGATTTACTTATCTAGGAAATTTAGAGTGATTGTCTCTGATCAGGGCTGCATGGTGGTGTACTGGTTTGCACTCTAACCCTCACAGTGAGAATTGCCTGGTTGAAATCCTGGCTGGAGTTATTTAGTGTAGTGTTTGCACATTCTGAGGTTTTCTCTAGGTTTCCCCCGTCATGGGGAAACTAGGTTAATTGGTGAAACTAAATTGTCTGTAGTTGTGAATATGAGTGCTTTGGTTGTGCGACAGACTAGGAACCTGTCTAGGATGCACCCTGCCTTTCCCCAACAGGACCAGGGATAAGCTCCAGCAACCTTGTGACCCTAAAGGGGATTAAGTATGTTCAGAAAATGGATGAATGGATGTCTCTCATCATATTTTAACCAAGTCGTTGTTGGGACGATTTAGGAAACAAGTTGTTTCCAGTTTTTAATGTTTTTTTTTTAAGTTTATCTGATGTTTTTAGTTTATACTTCGGATTTATGAGATGTATTTTTGTATTTAATGGAAAAACTGATCTAAAAAAAAAAATTTGAAAAATCGTAAGATTTTTTTATCACATTGTGTTAAATCATAAAGTAAATTAAACAGTGAATGTGTTCGGCAGCTGTTTTACTAAAGTTTTCCAATTTAGCAGGTCCACTCAGATTTAGTGCCTTTGACTTCTGATTGAAGCTAAAGGTTTTTTTTTTAAATCTTCATTTTAATGATATAAAACAAGACATTTTTCTCTCTGTTCATGGTTAGGCTCAGATTCTTTTCTTCAAATGCAGATTTTAGGGCCATTAACTTCATTAAAGCCAACATCATCTGTCAGCTACTCAATAAAAACGCCAACATTTTTTTTTCCTTTTGACTTTTGTTTTTTGCTGGTAGTTTCCACTTTCAGATCTTTTGAGGAAAATATCCCCGTGTTGTTTTAAATACCTAAAATTTGACACCAGATGCTCACGTTTATAGATGGAAATGTAATAACTTATTTTATGTATGAGTTCATAGGCATCAGCCCACGTAGCTAAATAGCGATTATTTGTTTGGCTGCTGCGGAGGTGCAGAAAAGGAGCAGACTTTATTCTTCCTGCTCAAACAAATCAGATGTCTGTGAATAAAATGAAAAGATAGTGTCACTGCCAATAGGAAAAGCATACAAGTGAGGATGTGAGAGCAGGAAGGCCTGTGAGATGCTTAACATCCTGCGCGATAAGAAACTCAACCCGCGGTGATGGAAAAAAAAAAGTACTTGATCTCCTGTAGGTTTTCCCCAGGCGATAGGTTCACAACAGACTTGTTTTAGTGGTTGAAAAATCCCAAGAACGCTTTGTGATCTATAAAAGAGAAGCAGCAGGGAGACATCCTCTCCAAGTTTCTTCCCCACCACAAGGTCGGACTGTCTTTAGGCTTTCTTTGTGATCCTCAAACCTTCTTCGATTTGTCGTCGTCTTTTCTGATCCTAATTGAGACGTGTTGTAGTATAACACTCAGGGCAGTCTTGACGGTGCCACCGCTAATCACCAGACTCCTTGCAGCTTTGTCATAATTAACAGATCAAAAGAGTGCAGAGAAGGGCAGTGATGCATTATTAAACAGATACTGTAGGAGCATGTGGATGTAAGTCACGGGAAAAATAGTCTTTTCGAGAGGACATATTTTCTTTTAAGAGCCCTTTCATAATTCATCAGAATTGTCCTCCTAATAGGCTTTAAGACTCTTGCAGGCATTCAGTATGTTTTGAGGGTCTTATCTTTTTGAAACATTGTCTAAAACTGTAGTGTGTATAAGGTTGTAACGATGAATCAACTTAAATAAATGTATATTCCTACGATCCAACCAGATCGATCTGTCTGTGGCAAGTTGTTAATCGAATTGACCAAAACCCTTACAAAACATTTCAAACTGAAATACTTTGATTATACTGATATTGGAGAGTACTATTTGGATTAAGGGACGGCCAAGTGCCATCACAGCAGACAGAACACGTGATGGCAGTAAAAAAAAAGATCAAGCCGTCACTCCAATGTGTGGAAACACTATGAATTTACAAAGACGTGACCTTACTGTGTGGTATAATGTTCTAATAATTTTCCCTTTGCACCATTTTAATGTGGGTAAACAATAATGAACTGAACTTTATGAAGCTAAAATGTGAATGGATTTGCCATTAATTCTTGTTTACTTGTTGGTTGGTTACATGTTTCATTTACTCTTGATTACCTTGGAAGAAAAAACAAGGAATCTGGAAAACTTCACCTGCACTTATCAGTACCAGGTATTTATCTCTGAGTCACACTGGTTGAAGTTTTGTCTAAAGATGTCCTGGATCCATTTTAGGTCATATCAGTGGTATGGGTCGAATCTTATCAAACTGGATTAAATCATTGTTAAAATGAATCATTACACCTCTAAGTTTGTGACATGAGCTCTGCACCTTCAGTAATCAATGCAGGACAGAACGTATGCATCTGTCACGTTAAGGTTAAATCTGTATCTTTAGTTTCTTGGTTCTGACTCAAAAAACCAGACACCATCCAAAAAACTTTTTCTCAAGTCAAGAGCTAGATCTTTTTTTTTTTGGTTTACCAGGGCGACAGGTGTTGAAACTTAATTGTGCTCATCTGTCTGCTCGAGATTTATTTCTCATTACTCTGGACAAGCTTGTAAAATGCAATTAGAGCGCTCTCCCTCTGTGTTAAACACACACAAAAAAGAACACATCAATGCAGATTAACACTTCTGAATGACAAAAAAACAACTAAAGCAACATCAGGTTTTTTGTCAACTGAAAATAGTGTTTATCCGATCAACCAAAGAATACAGAGATCAAAATTCCCCAAATTCAATTCTCTGTTATTACAAAGAATAGTTTGGTTTTCCTCAGAGAACGGGAGCACAAATCGCACAAATCACACAGAAGAATAGTTTCGAACAGATAAATCATGCAATTATGGACTTACAGTAACTGCCAACATTTAAAAGGAGAATATTTTGTTTACCTTTTGAAGTATACAGAGCAGCTTTTGACATGTTTCTCATGGCAAAGACAACAAACATTTGTCACATTTGTGTGATTGTCTTTTCTCTAACATTTTTAATATCTACGCATTAATATTTACTTTGGTTGATTCAGATAAGAGTTTGCACAGACTCACGTAAAAAAATAAATGAATAAAAGCAAATGCATTCCTTTCAAAGAGCTGGATTTTAATGTAAGGTTTCAAGCGTTTTCCTAAAACAAGTTGACCAGAAGTTGCAGAGAAGCGTCTCATTGCTTTTTGATCAAAAGTAGGTTCCTCACCTGTTCCTCCTTCTTCAGCTTGCCATGTAGTGTTTTCTGGCTCAGATACAACATCCTCAAAATCCTCAGGATGCCCATATAAAAAAGTGCTATATGAGACATTGCATCTAAAAGAAGAAACAAACAAATTTTATTAAAAAAAAAAGAAGAGAAGAGAAGCAGGGGGTGTCACTACTGTTTACCACTTCAGATCTCTTCAATGTGCCCTGCTGCAATAAAACCGCTGCTGCTGGTGACAGACAGAGCAGCGGTTTCTCCTGGGAAAAAGGTGTGGGGCAGCTGCCGCTCCTCATCTTTATAAATATGTCTATGCTCCTCTCTGGGAGAGTCTGAATGTTTTCATGAACCCACACATGGAGACGTGCACTGTTCATCGATGCGTTTGTAGAGCTCTTTAAAATAAATGAACCAGATCACTCATCATCTGGGTCCTCCCTGATGAAAAACTTTTATGATAGCTCCTCCCACAACACTTATAAAGCAACAACTCTGATGCTTTTTAAACCAAAGACAATTTTGACTCGCCAATTGCATTTGTTGTGAATGGGGAGTTGCTTTAAATAATGCAGACCACAAGTCAGATGCACACGAGGAGAGGGGCCGATGTGTGTGTGTGTGTGTGGGGGGGGGGGGGGGGGGGGGGGGGGGGGTGTGTCTGCGGTACACCCCTAGTCTGTGCTGGATGGGCTTTTAATGCAAGAAAATAAAGCTCAGCTTTCTTTAGTTTCTTATGTGAAGTTTTGATGGGGGTCCATGAGGGTCACAGAAGACAGACAGGAGGCTGGAGAGGGAGTTCTTTGTAGGATCATGGATGCAGACATCCTCCCCTCGTCCCGTCAGCATTTCTTTATCCTTTTATCCACGTGAAGTGTGTCAAAACTTGTCTCAGCAGAGACAACTTTATTACTGTCAGGAAGGCCTACACACACTTTAGGGTGATTGCTATGATTATAACTCAACAAGGCCATTTGATCTGACTGCTGTCCTTGTCCTGGTACAGCAGCTCAGGATGGGGGGGCATTGATTTATTGATCAAAGTAAATCCATTCCTCTGCAGTCAGGGGTGATACGCTCCCGTCCAGGCTGTCATTATTGGGCTTTATCCAGTTGACCTGTAACTCTGGTCATCGTGTGTGCTGTTTCTTGTTTACAAGTAACATGGATCCATTCAATTTCAGGTTTTAGAGGCAAAGCAAATTGTCTGTTGCGTTGGTCTTTTTTGTAATCTTCCCTTCTTTGACACTTTTTTTTATGGGAATTGGAGCCTTAAACTCTTTCTTGCTAAGCTAAAGTGTAACCTCCTATACCCTTCACCTACTCTGGGATTTCTCATGATGTTGGAATTTGAATTTTGAGGGTTTTCATTTATACAGCATTAACTTTTTTTAATTGATGCAGAGGCACTTTAAGAAAACTAAGTATATCCCTCCCTTTCTTCCTAATGAACTTCAGAGGACAAGTAGCAACTGGTCCTGTTGATCATATGCAGTGGCTTAGCGGAACATCAGAAAGTGTGAGTGCTCCTACATTTTCTCTGCTAACAAGTTGAGTCATGTGGCATGCTTGACATTTATTTAGCAGATGGTTTGATCAAAAGTGACTTACAAGTAAGGAGCACATTGAGGGGGACTGTGGGGTTTGGTTCCCTGCCCTGGAACCGTTTGGACATGAGAACTGGAGAGGTCTGGGATCCATCGAACTGCCCTCCAGCTGAAGGACGGCCACTCCACCTCCTGAGTTTCTGCTTTGAGCTACTCGTGAATAAATGATGCAGCTGTTTATTATGTCATGTGTGTCATGTGTTGCTGGAGGTTAGGTGGTATTTTTGATATTTTAGTCCACACCAGAGGGTTTGTTTCATCATTTCATCCTTACAGCAGGGAAGGGCATCTCTAACACTTCAGTGTGGCTCCAATTCCTTGGTTTGGACTGGCCTGTCTCTCAAAAGGAACGTTTGTATCGCCCCTTCATCTCTTTCATTCCCTCTGGAATTTTCCTCTCTTGGGCTTGTAATAAACCTTTGATAAGCTGATAAAAACCCAGGAACATTTTGGACTAAATTACCCCACCCTTCCGCAGGGACTTGTGGCCAAATGGGTCTTTAAATGACTTAATATAATATCTGCCTCCTGGGGGGAGCTTTTAGGGAAGCTAAAAACTGGTCACAGCCTAAAGAGAATCCGAGAAAGAGGAAAGCCTTGGGCTGCCTGGACACTATCTGAATCAAAATAACAATGGCCTTGATCGCCGTGGGCAACATCCTGAATGCAGATATGTGTTTTTCTGATCAAGGTTTATAGCTGAATGCTAAAAATCTTCTGGCGTCTTTCAGCCTGTTCCTGAGTGGTAGTTTGCAATAAACTTTAGTCATGTTCCTCCTATTTTTGTGTTCATCTTATAGGATTTGTAACAGTCATTTTTTTCACAAGAAAAAAGGTCATTTGAATTGTTTGAATGTTTTATAGCATCTTTGGTGCCAAACAAGTAAAAGACAACAAGCAGAGTCAGGCTGAACACGAGTTCAGCTGCTGGTGGTTCAAAATGAAATGTGACATAATCAGCTCATGGTACTTTGAGCTAAACGCTAAAAATAATTGAAATATTTGAATAATTCCTGGAAAAAAGCTAAGTGTCTCTGGTTATTTTTAGTTTTCTGCTCATATGACCTTGGATGTAGCTGCAGAGTTTTGTGGATCTTTATTCTAGCCTTGTAAGAGACTTCACAGAACTACTGCTTTAACTATCAGTTTTCTCAGAAATATTCTCTGACTGACAACGTTTCAGGCGGTGCTTGACTTTGCCACAGATCCGTGTGTCATTTGTTGGTCGGTGTGCATTTCCACTTTAGAGGTTTCAGGAGCCGTCAGTCGCTCGCCATTGAACTCCATGTATTGATGGGATGGTGCTGTTTAGCACACGTAAGGAGCAACACGTGCAGAGCCGTGCTCTTGGGGGCACGCTCTAATGCTCTAAATTCTGAAGTGCTGAATGATTTTTGAATAAAGCTTGGATTGAGTATTGGAAATGATAAAGTGTGCTGCTGGAGGAGCAGCACTAGCACTAGCTTCAAAATGAAAGAGTTAGCTTGGTTGGAAGTAGTTTCACCAGGATTGAAAAGGATTTTGTCAAACATTAGCATGAAGCGCTGTCATGTTGTAGCTGACATGTAACAACTCAAATGTAACAAAGATCAAGTTTAGGTTAGTTTATTCAAACAGAATGTTGTGGCTTGTTTATTCTGTCTTATAATAATGACAGTAAGAGTATGTGTCCATCACTATTTCACTAGACTGTGGGCAGATTAAAGCAACTATAGAAGGACATAAGAAATGTATTTGTTTACATGTTTAAATGTTCCGTTTTTACTCTAAAAGTGCAATATTTCATTACCTCTTGTCTCGCTAACAAGTAGTTGATTAGTCATTGATTATTCTTTCAGTTAGTCAACGATTATTGTTTACATAGGCTGAAGTGCAATTTTTTTTTACAAAAGATGACAGTTCTGGTACTAGTCTGTGGTGGTGTGGGTCATGTGTGGTACTGCTAATGCTCTGCGTGTGGTGCATTCACAGAAACTGAAACTTTGCATGTATAGCTCATGAATTTGACATTGGCGTGCCCAAAAAGATTTTTTCATTTTTATGCAATCCGCATCAAAACAAAGCATTTTGTCAGAAAAAATGTTGACACAGTTAAAACAACCAATTTCAATTGATCAGTTCTTCTGGGGTTTGACATTTTCTCTGATAAACTGCTTTGTTTTCTCGTGGATGTCCGGAGCTCAGGAACACACTGGGCAGAGACGCTCGCCGGCCCGGGGTTTGTCATTTGCAGTGACTGATTATTTAGGCTTAAACAGCTGACGTTGTCTTCCGGACGACTGTTTAACTGACCTCATCTCATAACTGCATGATTCCCAGGTTGTCTCGCACCGCCCTGGCATCATACCACTCCCACCATTAGAGAAACACTGCTTTCAGATGTGGCTGCTCCTGACTATTATTCTCTATAGACCTGGACAACCCAGAAACCTGCAGCATCCACATGGGTCAACCCCTGTAGGAATGCATGTGACTAAGGCATTCATTTAGTTTGTACAACGCATTCCAAATTATTATGCTAATGATGTTTTTCTGTATTTTTTCTTAATACTTAATGCAAATGACAGCATAATTATCAAGTCACTAAGCACTTGAATATATATTAATTGTTATTAAAAAAAACTTCCTAAAAATAATATTTTTTTAAAATTGTCCGTGAGGTCAGGGTTGAGGTCAGGGGAGGATGGGGGGCCACACCATCAGTTTATCTCTTTTAATGCCCATAGCAGTCAATGATGCAGAGCTATTCCTTACAGCATGAGGTGGTGGATTGTCATGCATAAAGATGATTTTGTTTGTTTTGTACCACAGAAGAAAGGGATCAGTCAGAAACTCCAGATACTTTTTAGAGGTCATTTTCTCACCTTTGTTATCAATGTATGTCTGGGCCCACTACAGTCATTTCTGCTTGTGAGAGTTGTTTAGGGGCACCGAATAAAAGATTTACATGTAACTGCAAGCCTGTGGAGGATCCCACACCTTGATGTTGGTGGAACTGCAGAGACACCCGCATCTTCAAATATGTGCTTGCTGCTTTGTACTGGGATTTCAGCAGCTGCTCTCTTAATCCGATGTATTTGTCTGCCAGAAACCTTCCTCATTCTGCATACAGTGTATCTGTACAAACTCATGTATGCTCTGAATCAGCCACAAATCTCCTACTATGATGATCATGCTTAAGTTTACATCATACTTAAATGTCCAAGGCATTTAACAATCTCACACTTTTCTTTCCCATATTGCTTGAAAATGTTGATCTGCTCAATAATGTTGAACGTCCTTCTTTAGTAGTTTTCCTTTAACTGAACTCGCCCGGCAAACTAATGATCACAGGTGTCTGAGATTGATTTCAGTGATCCAAAGAGCTTTGAGACACTATCATCCATGAGTTTCATAGAAGAACAAAGAATCTGATCTTTTTGATACTAATAGAATTTACATCATAATTTGGAATACACTGTGTATTCATCAAGTCTTATCAATGTGTTGTAAACTCATTTAAAACTGCTCTTCCACAGCTCAACACTTTCTTCACTTTTACTTATGTGAAAGTATTCTGGTTAAATAGGGTCATCTCATTCAGCAGCATTATCACAGCAGTACTCACTCACTCACCTTTAGCACACCTCTCCATGGCAGTGATGGCTGAACGCTCAGCAATTAGGATCTTGGAAAAGAGAGGCAAAGAAGCAAACAGCATTATTACATATCACCAGCTGTGTCGGAACACCAGCAATACCAATGTAGTCATGGCACTTCAAACAGACACACGTACATCTCAACGTGTTAGCTGCGCGCTCTGCTGTGCCTCAGACCTTCTGTAGTGTGAAGTGTGTGCCGGGTGCAGCTCTTCTCATTATTAACTGTAGTGTTGGCTTTGGCATGGTGGATGAGGGCAGCTTGACTCAGCCAGCAGTCACAGCAATTTACAGGTCTGTCACAGAGGAAGAGGTCGAGCAGAGGAGAGAATTAAAAAGCATTTAGAGCTGTGAAATAAACTGCAGATGGAGGAGAATGACCTGCTGGTGGAAGTATAAAGCATACATGGTGACCTCATTTCAAGGCTTTTTGTTAGAAGGACATAAAAATATTAGCTATTTTATGCAACGCTCAGAAAGAAACAAATCTTTTCGAATTATGCATTCATGAGTTTTGGATGAGACAGAAAAAATGTCTCTGATTTTTAACGTTTTTGCCAACAAGTTAAGTTTGCATGCCTCTATCATCTTATTTTCGGAAATAACTCCCTCTGGATTGGCAAAAAATAACTATAATCCTCCAAAAAAAAGTGATTTATTATAAGACATTGAGAGATACATTTAAATTTGCATTTTATTATTGTTTGTTTGTTTTGTTAGGAATAGTTTTGCTCCTTCCTGTCTTAGGGGGCCAGATCAGCAACATCTCGAGGTCTTTGTCCAGATTACTTGAGAACTGTCTGCGGAATGACCTAAAAAACCATGACTGCAACCAGATTACTTGAGAAGTGTTTTCAACAAAGATTCCGGGAAAAACGATAACAAATCATGGGAGGTACACCCTTTAGCTATAAGAGACGGGACGAAAAAGAATCCGGGGGCTTCTATCGATGATTGGGTTGTGAGATGCTGAAGATCTTCTGAGTTTATTCTGGAATAAACAGACCCTCTGAGCAAACAGCAGATTCCAGTTTTTTATTCTGAGTCCACTTTTTACCTCAACAGTTTACCCATATGGCCTTGTTCCTGCGGGCCTCTTAGCACAGGTCACTGAGATAGGAAATGTCAAAAGTCCAGGCAGTTGAAGCAAACAACAACAACACCAGGAGGAATTGATTCTTCATGACAGCACTGTTGAAATCACTGTGGTGTGAGACAGACTGTGGGGTCACAGAACCCTCTCCTCTCCTTTCCTCTATGCTCAGACAGACATAACACAGACACGATTTGTTGAAAGGGGGCAGTCAGAGATTCCTAAACAGCCTTTATTACTTTTCTCTTCCACCCTCAATAACCTCCTTCCAGCTTTGTTTGGTTTGTAGCATGGCCTCTTAACTCTCCCAGACACTATCTAATGTACCAATGCCACCAGTTCCTATTACATTTCACAAAATGCAAACAAATGAAAATGAAAGTACAAATCAAAACTTTAGAATGTAAATTCAGTTTTATTTCTTGATGTACAAAAATTTGCAACCTGGATGGAGTTTTTGAAGTTCACTTTAGTACAAAAAATCTACTTTTTGCAGAGGGTTCAAGTATAACATCTGGAATTGTGAATGTAGGAGGACATAAAACGGGGTGGGCAGTTGGTTGCCTGAAGCATGGGGCAGGCCACCCTGCACAGCCCTGTCGTATGCCTTAAGGGGTTGGAGGATGCTCAGAACTACTTGCTCAGTAGTGCTCAGGTACCACTGAACTACTTGGCTGCTTGTCTGGAGCTGGGGGGGTAGGGCCCCATGCTGGGCCCCCTGGCGCGGCGGGAGGACCGCTCTTCTGGCTGGCCTGGAGCTTGCACTTTCTATACGTCTGTGCCACCCTGCTCTCTGGCGTTGGGGGGGTCCCTGTGACAGTCCTACTGGCACTGGTTTGGAAGGTTGATGTATTTGCCCGGCAGGCAAATGTTCCTCTATGTTAAATCCCGCTCGGATGTCGGGGGGCCTGACTGACTAACTGAGCAAGAACGAGCAATAACAGGTGTAACAGTGACTGAGGAAAAACAAAAGAAACAATCTACACATTGATTGGAAAGAACTTTCTTAGCACTACAAGAACCCCTCTTAGGTTCCATTTTCTGTGTGTTTTTTTGTTTGCAGAAGGCGTGTGTAACATGACCATGGACTCCAGCTCAATGACCATGCCTATGTCAGATCCCAATGCCTGGGCAACAGCCATGAACAATCTGGGAATGCCTCCAATGGGATTGACAGGACAGCCGCTTATGCCTGGTACAACACTGCTCACACTTCACTCGATCACCATATTTCATGAGTGTCCATTTTGCTGCTGTTTTTTATTGTAACAGAGACCAAACTGCACTGTTAGTGTACAGTCTTACTGTGGCCTTGAACATTGTAAAAAGGTACTGCCACATCTGGAACATGCTGTAGGAAGCAGGAATAGCTGACTCATCCAGATGGTATTACGTGGTGGTAATAGTTATAGTTATGAATGACAAACAGATAGATAGATAGATAGATAGATAGATAGATAGATAGATAGATAGATAGATATAAAAACTTGGTTACATTGCTAAGTGGAATTGGCTCTCCAAACATGCTTCCATTCATACTTTCTTTAATACAGATGATCATCATGTCCCCTTTGCTGAAAACCAGCCCCATAGCATGATGCGTCTACCCCCTTGTGTCACAGTGGGTATGGATTTCTTGGGATGCAGCTCAGCATTCTTTGTCTTCTAAACACAGCGAGTAGCATTTGCACCAATGACTTCGGTTTTGGTCTCATCTGACCACATAACCTTCTCCTAATCCTTCTCCTGGGTCAGATGGTCTGTGGAGAACTTTAGACAGGCCTGGATGCGCTGATTGAGGCAGGGAGGGAGACCTTTGGAGTTCTGCAGGATTTGAACCTAAGCAATGCCGTACATTACTATAGTAACCTTTGTTACTGTGGTCCTAGCCCTCTTCAAGTCATTGAAGAAGCCATTCCTCTGTGAAGTTCTGGGCTGTTTCCTCACTGTTAAGTTCATTTGTTCCCCATCAAGTGAGATCTTCCATGGAGCTCCAGGTGGAGGAAGATTGTCAGGGATCTTGTATTTTTTCCATTTTCTAATAATTGCTCCAACTGGTTGAGCAGCTTGTTTATTGTAGATTGGTTCATCCCAGTCTTGCTCAGGTCATCAATATTGTCTTTGGTGTCCTTTGACGGCTCTTTGGTCACGGGACTGCAGAGCTTGCAGGCTGACTGGTGTCTTTTCTCCAGATAATCAGTTCAAACATGTGTCATAAATACAAGGAACAAGTAGAAGAGCTTCTTAAAGACAAAGTAAAAAGTCTGCAAGGGACACAATTCTTGGTTTGTTAAATACCTATTTTCTGCTCCATTACAAAAATGTATTATTTAAAAATCCTAAAATGTGATTCCTGAATTTGTTTTTTACATTCTGTCTTCCACAGTTGAAGTTTATCTCTGATGAACATTACAGCACTTTGCCATGTTTTTCGCAGACTTGGTGACTGCTGAAGGCTTTTTTGTTTTCCTGTATATTGTTCTAATTGCTTGTACTTTGCAAAACCCTTCAGCATGATTTACTTTTGCAACTGCTTCATGTTTCACTGACTTATTTGTTTTTTTTGTAAGCACTGCTTTCTGTTTTCTCTCTAACTTCATTCATATCTAAATATCAGTTAGACCTGCGTCTCACTACTCTTTCATTTGCTGTTTTACCCAAACTGACTACATGGGGGAGGTTCATCTGTATAAAAGCTCCCCATGTGCAGAGCATTTCTGTTTAAACAAACATTGTAGCAGTGCGTTCCAGGCACAGTCTCTCTACTGCACTTTGTCAGCAGTTATTAACATACCTTATCGGGTTTAGCTCCACTGGAGGGAGCAAACATTTTCCTGAACACCCTGTTACAATTTCTGCTTTCTTCTTCTCTGTTTCTGTAGATAAAGGTAATAGGCTGTCTTGCACAAACTGAAGCTGCTGCTTCACACCCTACAGGGTATCAGCTCAAAATACCAATTCAATTTATGTGACCCAAATCAGAGCAAAAATCTTTCAAAATTAAGCCAAAAACTTTATCTGATGTCTTAAGATCTACTTTCTAGCATATCTGGACTGGTGGGAACTCTGTAGGAGAAACTGAATTTCTCCAGTGAAGAAAGAAGATCAGTTTATCACAACAGCTTGATGTTATTTACTAATTAGATCTGGGATTTAGAATATAAAACGTTGGTTTTACAAGCTGCCCTTTAAAAGCTGCTGTTCAGTAGAATATCTAACCTCACTGATTATTCTGTCTGTAAGCTGATGCTCCCACTCCATCTATGACAAGTTATTTTCTGTTCTATTTTCTTTCATGTGTTCTCTGTGCCCCACAGTGAAAGCCCTTCTCTAAAGCCTTTAAAGATCACTGCAGACGTTTCAGATAAAGTTCCCTTTCTTGTTTGAAATAAACCAGCCTTGCATGACTGTGCATTGATACTTGTGCACATCTCTCAGCACTTGGAGAAATGCAATCTTCAAGAAGTGCAGACAAGCACAGTACACACAACCCAACCAAAAAAGCATAGGTGAAAGAAACATCTTTGGCTTTTTATACCGTAACACTACTTTCATTAGACATGCACATTGTTATAGTATCTATTTCTGCCTGCAGAGTAATAAAGTATTAAAAATACTGAAAAATGCGTGTGCAAATAGTTTTAATGCTCTATAAATAACGTTTTGATCATTGAAGCTCAATGGTCAAGCTTTGAATGTGACCTGATCTTTAGAGAACAAAGTCTAGTTTTTCTTTTCTTTTTTTAAATTCTTATTCATTCATTCCTTCTTCTTCACTGAATAAGAATGGAAGTGACGCGTACAGCACAGTTTCACTCAGTAAATCCAGAGGTTCATAATTTGAGTGGATTTCTGATTCATTACCATTCAAATAGATATTAATTTGACTTTTTTAAATTTTCATTCCAAACCCAATTTCTTTTTGTTATGGAAAATTGTTTGCACAATATTTGTTATTTATACTAAATAAATGAAGAGCTTTTAAAAACAAAATGTAAAATGTTTGTTTTAAAAACTAACAGAAAAGCTGTTTGTTTGTTTGTTTGTTTTTTCAAAAATTCCTAAATAGAAAATCTATAAATCTATTTATATGTTTAATGAATCAAAATAGCATTTTCTTGGTTAGGTTTTAAAGGTTTCATTTTTTTAACCCAGACATGACAATAGATATCTAATTTAAGTTGGCATGAGAAATGTGTTTTCCTTTTTTCTGCTATGTCATCTTTTCAGAAATATTTACTCTTCATAATAGGGGTGAACTGTTAGCTTCAAAATCTCACTACAACTTTAGTATTTAAATCTGTACAAGAAAATTGTATGTCAGTCCAAATCACATGAAACGCAATCCAGGATCCATATCAAACGGTTCCTAAAATGCGAATACGGAAAAAGAAAACTTGTATAGAAGCAGGCTGTGTACTGTTTTTTACTGATAACTTCCCAGTGAGATCTTGGCTTTGAACCATAATCACAGCTGTTGTCGACCTTTTAGCGTCATATCTGGAAAAGGTTCTTGTGTTACAACATCCACTAATGAAGGCCATGCCGTTGTTGCAGTAGACACAATATGACGGAGCCAAAGCCAGCTCATCTCAGAAAGTTTTATCAGTTCTTTAAATATGTGCAGATGTGTTTAATTGAGAAATACGAGTCCAAACTCGTTAGGTTTATTATGGTTTGATTTTCTACTGTTCATCAGATTTGTGTGTTCTCCTTTTTTAACTTTTTCTAAACCTTTATTTAAGCAGGTAAAGCTATTAAGAACATTTTTCTTTTTTACAATAACAACTTGGGACCTTTTCCATCAGTGTCTCTAAGCACCAAAGTGTGTTCAACTTTTTAATATTGTTCGCTTTAAATAATTAGATAAATGTGTCCTTTAGAGTCTTTAAAGGAGTAGTAAATGTAGTTGGACAGAGCAGATCTTCATTGGGGTAAATAGGGTCGGCAGAACTCAACATGAGCACCGGTTCTCCTCTGACTGAGAGCTGCAACTCCCATAAACAAATTCAGCAACGGCAATCTGCAGAGCTGCAGTTTTATTTTATTTTTGGGAGATTACAGTCCTCAGCACTGAAAGGCAGCTGGAACACACCTGCTGATTTACTGCGGGTTGATGGGTTGGAATCGGGAGGCCCTTTAGTCTGTGACAGAGAGGGGCAAAGGCTCCCGGGACTCCGTCTTTTCAGTGTTTTGACTTGTGGGACAGCTGTTTCATGTTTGGAGATGTAGCGTCTGCTGTGACAGAATAGCTCCTGATAATGTTTGTACTGGGTAATGATGCAGCGACAGTTTGTCTAACTAGAGTGAGTAAGTCAGTGTAAGGTTTAGAAAAGGAAAAGCCCTTACATTGGAAGGCAAGCGAGGCAAGTCTATTTGTGTGGCACATTTCATGTACAAAAACAATTCAAAGTGCTTTACATAAAACAACATGAGGACTAAAGTGAGTTCTAACAAGAGTCGTGTCATGATAATGGTATACGCCGTTGTTATGCATGTGGTAAGTTTATCTTGAGGTATTTGGAAGGATAATGGAAGTTACACTCACTTATGACGCATGAGTGATGCTGTAGTAGGGCTGGGCGATGAATTGATTTAATGATTAATTCCGCTTTGTAGTTTTAGACTCTTTATTTTTGGGGAAATCAAGATTTCATTTTCCCAGCTCTCTTGGGCTTCTGTTGTTCGGAGTAAAGTCAGCCCGCCCATCTCTTACAACGAGCAGTCAGGAAAGCAGCAACGAGCACAGGAACTTCGTCCACAAGATCGAGAAAAGAAAAGCTTGTTGCACAATATTTCAAGCACACGCAACACGTAAAGTGCCCCCCACCCCCACTCCCATAGCTTCTGGAAACTTCTCTGTGTAGCATTTAGCTTAGGCTGATGGAGCAGCAGGACGTGGTGCAGGCTGAGTACCTGACTAATTGACATGATGCATCTTCTTTTACCAAAGTTCAGTCATTTAAACTCTCAATGTCCCGCAATGCCTGAAATGCACTGTTGTCAGACCACCGCACCCAACGCTCAAATTACACCCCAGCATGTTGTATGTATGTATGTATGTTGACTTCAGAGGGAAGGAAGAGTTAGTGAAGAACTGCAAGCAGAAACAGCACAAAAACAACACACTAGTCATGATGAGAGACTGACAATGTGTGATGAGAGAAAGAAATACTGTGAGTTTGTGTGTCCTTCATTTGTCCAAACACTATGAGAAGGGAGCAGGTGTCTCCCCCACAGGAAAGTGTTAGAAAAACTGTTTGAGGTTTGAAGCCACTTTTATTGAAAAAGAAAATGTTTTACTATCCTCTGCACCAATAATCAAAGTCTTAATAACTCATTTGGTTTGACATCAAAAGCTTTCATCAATATTTCAATAGTGCATTAAATATACCAGGCCTCTATTGTCCAAACTGCAGAATCAATTCACGCCTATACATCTCAGCCAGAGAAATACAGTTTTTCTTTAAAGACACTGGATTTAATAGAAGAGTACGCTTTAGCTCAAGTGAAGATTCATGTTTAATTAGACATCTCCCTATCATTTGATGCCAAATTGAGTGCATGAATATGTATGTTCATGTATAGAAACCCCGAGAGTCCCAGTTGTTGTTCAGGCTTGGATGCTGATGCATAAACTTCTCACAAATGCAAAGCTAATAGTCTTTAATGTGTTAAAAGCTGAGCAACGCTACATGCGGCATGACAGGATTTCATAGAAGGAATAGAGCGCGTTTGATTCTGAAAGTGCAATGAGGCACAGTTAGACAGACAAATTAGTTAATATTCAGAGCTTTTTGATCCTGGGAATGGTGATCTGGAGGACTGTCCCAGCCGTCCACAATCTGTATGTACCAGCCACAATGACACGTTAAAGCCACAGGCAAATTCAGAGGGATGACAGATGGAGATAAGAGGAATGATTTGACAGCAAGGATAAAAGAAGTGCTGCAAGTGAAATTGAAAGGTACGAAAGCTGAGGACAACTAAAAAGGCTTTTTTTTTTTTCTTGACTGTTTCCTCTCCTTGCTTAGGAAAATTACACCAACGGCCCTTAAGATGAACAATTTTTCTAAAATAATGTTTCAATTTTTTTTTTTGGATTTATGGTGGTTTATCCAAGTATTTTTTCAAAAAAGAAACAAACCTTACAGTTTTCATTAAAGTGATTTTGAGAGGTGTATGGCGCCCTGTCAAAATGTTGCTTTTTATGAGATGCAAACAAGGTTGGATAATTGTAAATATGCTAACGTGTAGCACGCCAGATTGCGTTTTTTTTTTACATTACTTAAAAGGTTGGGAGTTAGCATAGTCACAGTGATGTTTATTTTAGCTGTATCTCTTTTATTTACATGTTGCAAACAAGCATGGGAGCTACAGGAGCTACTATGCTAAATATGCCAACGTTGCTAACATATAGCAGCGTCAGACTGTGTTTTTTTGTTTTGTTTTTTTTAATGTGCTAATACAGACTGACAGGTGAAGTGCCAGAAATGTTAGAGAAGAATTAGCTTATCTAACTCTAAAACTACATGTTTGAATAGTGTAAGAGATGGGCTTCATTCAGATGGAACTGGGGGACAGCTGGGGGTGGGAGACGAACCAGAGGCGAAGTCCACGGCTAAAGACAGGAGCACAGATGATCCACCTGTAATGTGGAATCTCTCCCGCTCCCCCGGAAGGGAGTGGAAAAGAGGAACAACACATAAATTAAAAAACAGTACTAAATAAGTGATCAAGAAGAGAGGAGAAGAGGAGAGAAGTAATTAAGATAAAAGGACAGAACTCCAGTGCACCATACTTTCTCTAGCTTCTAACTACTAGCATCCGACTAACAACTTATTGGTATTGAAAGGTCATTCTAACATGTTTATGATAAGTTGCATGTACTATGGACAAATACCGGATGATAATAATAATAATAATAGAAAATCTACATTTTTAGCATATCAACATTCATATTAATCTAAGCAGACTGCTAGTGTTGCTAACACGGTTGGGAGCTATGGGTGATGTAAATAAGCTAACCCAGCTAACATGTAGTGTGTTTCAGTATATTAGCTGTGAACTTCAGAACACATGGGATTCATAAATAAAATCTTCGTAAAATGTTCATATTTGTTAGGACTTTGGGAAATTGGTGACATCATATTTGCCCTTTAAAAAAAAAGTAGTGAGCATGGTGTCTAAATTGCTTTTGAAATCCAGGTCACTTGATAGTCCAGCACTGTAAAGTGTTTTAGTAGGTAGGATGTAGGGAGGGGATTCAGACATAGCCATGGTCTTATCTCTGATTCTTGTCTAGCTTAATATGCCTTATTGTTCTGTGTGCCTTATACATGACATCAATTCTATTTGAGACTTTTCATTGATATGTGCCTTATAGTGTGGAAAATATGGTAGTTTTCAGCCCTTAAAGAATTAAAAACATGTAAATTGCCTAACCTTTAACCTTTATTCACTTCACTGACTCACGTTTCATCCGTTTTGCGATACACATTGCACATTACATTGTTCTTCTGTCTCAACAATGTTGATGTAATATCAGCTTATAACAGGTTTAGCGCTAAGCTTTAAACTTTGGCAGCTTTAACAGCTCCAAGCCACTATGTGGTGGTTTGGGTTTGGGTGGGGGTGGGGGGCACTTAAGCTCCATTATCTGTCAGGTGAACATTCATAAACAGTTATTGTTGGCGCACAGTTTCTGCAGTGTTGTTGTTAGTGTCATTATTGAAATGCAGCGATAAACGTTAACACCCACGAACACACACAGAAAATGTCAAATCGCCTGTGAGGCAGTGCTTTTTTCCCAGGGCACTCTTGGCTTTGAAGAAATCCAGGTGGATTAGTTATTGATTCTCTATCATGACAGTACATCATCTTTTTCTTTGTTGTTTCTCCTCTAAACCATGTGGAAAAAGAAGAGGAAGAATTAACTTTGGATTTTCTGTCTCTCTTATTTTTATTTTTTTTTTATGAAACCGTGCTCGTGTATTCATATCTGTGTTTCTAAACATTAGGAGATACAGCGATACACTTTCTTCACGATTCAGTTCAAATCTCAATGTTTAGGTCACGGTTTTGTTTTTGTCACAAACGGGCAGGCGGCTGGTTCCACTTGCAGCAGGTTTATTGACAGAGACAGGCAGACAGGAGCAAAGCTCAGCTAAATGTCCATAAAGCTAACTCAGAGTTAGGATCCAGGCAGAAAGTCGGGGCGGGTGGCGAAGAGGCAGAGTTAAGTAAAAAGCAGGGTCAGATTACAGGTGATCAGATCAGGAGAAACGCTCAGTATGCAGACAGGAAAGCACAAACAAAACCTCTCATTGAGTTTGGCTCAGAGCAATGCTTAAGAGTCCTGTAGCTGATTAGGGGATGAGAGTCAGGTGGTTGAGTACCCTTAGTACTCTGGAAACGGCGGCCGCTGGTGACCAGAGGGGGAGACAGAACGCTGACTCCTGACAGATGTTTTAATTTGCTAATAAGCAGCCAAATAATAATTATTATTAAATGTAGCACAATCTTTGACACTTTGAAACCTAGGCAGGAAGGATGCAACAATTCATCTTCCCCGTGTTTCAGTTAAATGGTGACTGTTTGGTTTTTGATCTAATATTGTAGCATCCGTAATAAACATACTTCTGCCAAACAATGTAAAAGGACCTTGGCGTCCGTGTAGTCCCATTTCTTAATCTATTGTAAAAGTGTTCCCACTGGTGTTTTAGTCATCATTATGCTGTTTTTACACACACACGCACACGCACACACACACACACAAAAAAAAAGACTTAGTTTCTACAGATCAGCAGTGGTGTGTGAGAAATTCCCCTCTGAGTTGTGGATTGGACAAACTTCTGTTTACACTGTTCACAACCTAACATTAGCAGTGCAGCTACAATGGGGAGCTACATTGGAGCTTTTCTGTCAAAAGTTTTGAGACAGAAAACCAGTTGGGTTTACAGATGTACATGGGTCTAGCCGTCTACAAGTGGATGCATCAGAATGGAGCGAAGAAGGATCTGCAGATTGTAGCACCTTAGTCACTGCTACAAGCTCTGTCATCTGCTCTTGAGTCACGATGATTTGAAGAAAAAATACATAGAAATGCAGTTTTAATCTTTATTTTCTTTACATATGTCCTCCTTCATCAGAAAAAATGCCACAAAAACATGTAAAAAAACAATTTTCATTGAAATGGATCTTTGAAAATACCTTCTTCCTTCCTGCTGTCATTGCAGAGTTTCTCCGTTTAAAATCACTCTCTCTGGACTGCATTTTTTCCCTTTGTTTACTGCACAGCCGTTTTGCATTTACCCAGACAGACAGTTGAATACTCATTCATAGCAATGACAGTTTCATATCTTTAGATGGACAGAGCGTCTTTGGCTATTTTTTGAAGCAGATTTTTGGGGGGTTGATTGAGAGATTTAGACCAAAAATATGAGCAAAACAGAAAATGGTCTATTCTGTGTTTGTCCTCAGGTAGATCCTTGTTTTTAATATTAAATCAGACCTTAATGTGATGTAAAATGATTTGCAGGGTAAAGGGAGTTCAGAGGCTCTTATGCTACTTTGAATTTCTGATAGGTCATGCATCTGTCTGCCTTGCACAGAAAGGTGATTCATCTCTGTAACACTGGCACAACTGTAAAGCAATCACAGCAGTGCTGTAAAGCATTTAACTTTTTACTTTACAGCCAAAGTTGAACTTGGTTTGAGTTTTTTTTTTACTAAAAATGGAGCACCTGTTATGGCTGGAACAGCCTGCTATGATGGATTAGTCATATTTTTCATTTGCTGGACTGAAATTGATTTAAATGTGGTGAGACTGGGTAATAGCTGCATACAGAAAAGCCCTCAGAGACTCATTTGGAATTTTGGATTATGAAAATACTACCAGTCTCAACTTTTATAGCAAAAAAAAGAAAATCAAGGATAGTGTAGCCCTTTTCCTTAGTGTAGAGTTTCATTTTTAAAGCTTTTCACCCTCTTTGGAAAGAACAAGTGTTTGAGTTTGTTTAAGTTTGAAAGTAGGAAGGGTACAGTGAACCTTTGTTTGTCAATAATTAAAAAAATAGGATTTTTCTGCTGCGCGTGTGAGTTTGTGAATGTTACCGGCACTACCATGGAGCCGCTTGTTGTGCTGAACTTCTGCCATCCGCAGTTCATCAAGTGAAGCCACTGATATTGTGCGAGTTGAAGCAGCATCTGGTTTTACAAATATTTGACATCCAAGAGAGAAGAAAAACATCTCTGCATCCTGAAGTGCTTACTGTGTATTTCCCCAACCTTCAGGGTTTTCCCTTCTGCATCCAGAGCATAAAGAGGACCAGATGTGGTGGTCAACCTCCCCCCATCCTAATCTTTCTCACAATATAGACCTCTAGAGATGCTTTCAATTGTCCAAGACTGCATAGTTATTTTTACGGTTCTCAGGAGTGTCCCCAGCCCTTCACTGCTGTTAGTTTTGAAAATGAAATCTAACCTTAAACATGTCAGAAGTTTTTAGCTGCATTCAAATGTAGCTCTTGGCTCTGTATAGAAATCTGTGTTTTTTAATGAATGTAACAACTTGTATTTATGTTTTGGTAAAACTACATTAAAATGCTATAGTTGCTATAGCTATAGGGCTACAGGGCGGCTGGCGGACGATGGCACTATATCTGTTTGCCTTTATGAACGTCTGCCATTCTGAGACATTTACAGATAGTCCAGTCAGAGCTGCTGGCAATCGGCAAACTTCCCTGTGACTCAGCTGTCGCCCAGTTTTGTATTAGCATCATCCTCACTTATCACTGGACTTCCACCGAGTGACCCCTAAAATGTGCCCCGGCGGCCACTGGCTATTGTCAATTTTTAGAGAAACATCGTCCAGTAACCGTAAAAGGTTAACTTTTTCTTAAAATCTCTGCATCCACTGCCCAGCGTGTAAAAATGTGGCCTCCCGATTACAAATTTCACCTGCTAAATTTGCTGAAAAAAGTTCATTTAGGTTGCCGCGTGGTTGCATTTTGGGATATGTGGCCGTAGTCTTTGGTAATCTTTCACCAATAAATGATGCAAATGATCAAGTGATGTAAATCTTTATAAATATAAAGTCATGGGATTTTTAAATGTTAAATCAAATATAAAAGGAGAAAAAGCTACTTTTCTGGTCACATTTATAAGTCTTTTGTCAACTTAAACGTACGGTATCTGTCAAATTTCTCTGTGTCACCAGTATTATCGTCAACGACATGCAGCGCAATAAAAAAACAAACAGTAGTGTGTGCAGAATCATTCCAAGACCTGAATGCTGCACTTAAGCACTTTTGGGTTTTTGCAGCACTAATTCGGAATGAACATAAAAGTGAAAAGCGCTGAGGCGCTCTCATTTCTGGTCGCTCCGCTTCTTTCCTCATGTCACAGAGCTGCTCCCCCGCTCACACGAAAGATAACATGCCATTCAGATGAGCGGGCGTTTTTATTGGCTTCACATGTTAAAGATTATGCAATTTTACGTTCAGATTTAGGTTCCCACATTTCCTTGAGAAATATTGATCCTTGACTTTTAAAGTTATATTATTCTTAAAAGTAATATACCATGTCATTTCAAGAACAATGGTGTGGTTAAATGTGGTTTTGTTGTGGTGTTCAAGATAACCCTCAGACTGCATAAAAGCTACTTTAATGAAGATATATGGTTATGAACTTTAGATAAGATAAGGAAGTAAGATGATAAAATGCGCAGAAAATAAAGCTAATTTGAGTTAAATGACTCAACAAGTTTAAAAAAAAAAAAAAAAACGAATAAAAACCCCAAACTGAGAGTCATAGCTTTAAGTTTTTTTTAACCTTAACTTTCAGTGCAGTTCTGTGTTTCCCATTTTCTTTCAATTTGAGCCTTGGAGTTGAGTCTGCTTTACATAAATGACACAGCTACTCATTCCTCCCCCAGAATCTCAAACATGTGGTAATAACAAGTTCTGTACCATCTGTTTCCACTGGAGCCGTGTTTTTGATCAGCCTGTTTGCTTTTCTCACGTCTGAAGTCAAAACCATTCTCCCTCAAAAAGAAAATGTGTGGAGTTCTTGCAAAAATGCTACTCAAACACAGTTACTTCTCCATTAGGGGGAACGTTTAATTTTTTACACACAAATATGTGGCATTTTTCAGACTTCCTTCATCCTCTTTGCTTCTGCACCGACTTTAGACCATATGAAAGGTTAGTGTCGCACCTTATGAAATCAACACTGAAGCCGACTGTACCATGAGATCTGCTTAAATTAATCAGGTTCCAGTGACTGTCACACTTTTGCTCACCTAGATTAACATAAAGTAAGTGAGTTAACAGTCATTCCTTTACTGGAAGCATTTTCCAAGTTTCCACCTGAAAGCTGTGGCCCTCTGTGCTCTGAAGCTGCTTTGGTTCAAAGCCAGAGATCTTTGGCTCTATGTAGATGGACTGGATGAATGTCTTTACTTGCTTGCATTGTGTCAGTAGACAGTAAAGCAATAGAACTATGAATCCTTAAATACTGTATTTTTTTGCACTGTAGGGTGTCCCAGATTGGAAGCCCCAACATTTTGTCACATGTAAGGCGCAACGAACTTTAACTTGCGTTAAGTGAGACAAAAGAGTCTGAGGTTAGTTCGGCTGTCAGTCAGACTTTATTAACTACGTTTGCATTAACTGTAGAACTTGTTTGTGACCCGCTAAAACTAATGTTAGGTGCATTATCGTAATCAAAGTACTTGTAATTCCCAGCAGTAAACATAACCAGAATTAATCCATGTATAAATCAGTCCGGATTATAAAGCTCACTGTCCTTTTGAGAAAGAAATTAAGGCCTTTCAGTGCGCCTTATAGTAGAGAAAATATGGTAGATCTTTTGAGCGTTCTCCTTCACTTGCTGAATATATATTTGCGCAGTGTTTGCTAAACCTACTGAAAGGCTCTGGTTGTTATTTAGATCCGAGTACTGAGGTGTCAGACGGCATACGATGGATTCTGCAGGAACTTGCACAGACAGGAAGGAGTTTGCCTCGTTTTCATGCAGGTCAAGCACCTGACAAATGTCGCTGTAAAAAAAACCAGAAGCCCATGATTTTCTTATGAAAATGCAAACAGGGTGACTCTTGGCAAAGATCGAAGGACGCAGCCCACTGGTTGAGTTCCAGGTGGTATAGCTGACTCGCCTCATTAAAGAATATTATCCAGCAAGCTTCATTGCAGTTTCCTGTGCGTTCCCTTCAACCTCCCACCCAGCTTTGACTGCTCAAAGGAAAAATTCACCCAGGAAATCTGAAAATATTAGCTGGGAGCTTCACACAATCAAATGTCACCATATTTTTCTTCTGGTGTTCTTTGTGGGTGTGTTGATTGATGGGCTGCTCAAAATGTAATTGCTTTTAACGCTTTTCATGGGTAGACACTGCTTAATGTCAAAAAGGACATGATCCAGAAAAAAGCAGGCATACCACAAAGATGAATGTTTCTCATAATCTTGGAGCAAACGTTTTACATGCAGCATAAAAAAAACCTTTAGGTTTTGCTATGTGAGAGTGAGCTTTGACAAGGATATTTTCTCAGCTTGGTCTTTAACACAATAGAAAATAGAAAGTAAAGCTCATGGACCAGCAGGGCGGGAAGGATCAGACAGATGTTTGCCTGTGTATGGGTGGACAGGCAGCAAGGTTTCTTTAGTTGTTTTTCTTCAAGGGAGTTTTGTACTCTATACCTCTGTGTAGGCTTTCAACTGACTGCCCAATCCTCCATCTCTCTACAAAAGTTCACAAACCACTTGCTAACAGGACAGAACTGACCCAGCAGACATTAGGTTTACAAGCATCTGCTCTTTTTTTCCTTCTTAGAGGTTTTCCCTTTGGTGGCGGCAACCACTGCCTACCACCCCAGAATGTTCAACTGAGCGTGTGCTTAAGTGTTTCCAAGCTGTGATCTGAGTGTCAGCCATCTGGAACTGCAGTTGCACACAACTTCCAGTCAGAGCAGTGGCACTGTGTTCAAACTAGCACGTTAAGCGAAACATTTCTAAGCCGCCCACAGGCTGTTATATGAGTCAGAAATACAGGATTTCTGGGGGATATTAAGTCAAATTTAGAGTGTAAATGCAGTCATAAATGTTACAGTTAATAGTTATCAATCTTTTAAAGATACTGTATTTTTCACATTAAATTGCTATGGAGTATAAGTTGCATTTTGGGAGAAATATATTTAGCATAAAATGGGACCAAGGCAAATCATAATAATGGAACAGATAACAAAAATTGACTGAATATGTCATGCTGGACTACTGTAACTGTATTTAGCTTAATGAAACAGGAGGACCTGCATAAGTGTTTAGAATATTACTGTAACATTAACAAATATTCAGATAACCATAGCATAAAGCATTAAATCCATCGAATTCTTCATCGACTGTATCACTTTTAAACAATTCCACCGAAGCCAGCACTTCTTCTGCATTACTGTCAGTAGAAAATGCTGATACACACACCCACATGGCCCTCTAGTGGTTGTTATTGGGAAAACAACAAACATGTGAGCCTATTTTTTTTTAAATAACATACAAGTCGCACCTGACTTTACGGTAAGTTACAACCCTGGCCAAATTAAACAAAGAACCGTGACTTATACTTCACAAACATACAGTAAATGTGGCTTCAGCACTGTAGAACCCAAAAGGTCAAATTTGGTTTCTGTTGATTTATTTTATTTTATTTCATTTTTTATTTTATTTCTGACTTTTGTTATTTGCTGCTATCTAAAATAGACAGACGAATAAATTGTCAAATTAACCTTAAATGCCCAGAAAAACAATTGTTCTCCGGGGTTAAGGACATCTCTGAGTCACTTGTTGTTTTGGTATTACACAAATGAGCTGTCTCAATAAATATGAACTACTCTTCATGTGCTTTAAATAAAGTTAACACGTGGATTTAGTTATTAGATACTGCATTTGATTGCATTGATATTTTCTTCAAACAAAACCGTATAGCATAGGAAGGGGCTGGTTAAGGCAGTTGTTAGACTTCAAGCCTGCACTTGGATTATTTCCTGTAAGTGGTCACTGAGTGTTTCTGTTCGTGAATACAGCGATCTGCCACAGCACTGAAAACACAGACAGGTAAAGCGAGTTGCCAAGCTTCACTTATAAAAGCAAAGTCCTGCTGGGAAAAACCCATATCTTGACTTTTTGTGGTCCTTCTGACTTCAGACTGACATTAACTATGGATGCTAGTGGCAGCCCAAACAGACTGTAGAAGGCCTGAAAGCCAAGGCTGCAGCTTCTCTCTCTGAGAAAAAAAAACCCCAAAAACGTTTCAAGAATCAGATTTTGAAGACAACAGAAAGCTCAGAGTTAATGCTGCTACCTCTGCAGAAGTCATGTCCATATTTTTACTTACAGCACACATTATAAGCAATAAATCTGAGTGACAGAGGAAATAATAGTTTAGTTATGAAAGATCTTTGAATTATCATGTCGACAGTTAAGATTAGAGAAAGCTGGAGGAACTGGAAATCCTTTGGCAGGAGTAAATAATCTGCTTTCTTAACATAGCGTTCGGCTCCTTCAGGTCTTAGGAGTGTTGCAGCAGAGGATAAATGCACAGGCGAACACAGACATCCTTACAAGAAGCAAACTGGGCGAAACTGCACCTTGATAAAAGCAGATCTTGTTCTCCATATGTGTTTACATCATTAGCTTGACAGACGGAGCTCTAGCTTGCATCTTTATATGCCTTTGGAGCTGAAAGGATTGACATTTCAGGCTGTGGGATTTACACTTAAAATTAGTTGTTTTTAGTTTGTTTTTTAAGGAAATGGTTTGCCTTACAAGGATTTAGTTTTTGCTTTTTTTGTGTGCGTTAACTTAATTTGAACGTTTTCTTCTTCAAGTTATTTTCCTTTAAACTACAAATTGCACCTTATTCCATCAAAAATCTTCCTTTCTCCTTTGTACCATTCTATTAAAGGAAGAAAAAATTCAAATCGTCTTGCAGCTGTGCAATACTTATGTTAATTATAGTCATTTTATCTCCAAATGTTTTACATGAATTACATTGTGCATAAACTATCACAAGTTTTAAAGACACTCTGATGGAAATTGGACTTTTATTGTCTTTTTACATTTTCTTGAAGAAGAAAATGAAAAAGAAAAATGTTTCTTCTGATAGAACAAACATATACACAAATATTGCATTTCTAAGTATTTCGCTATTCAAATCATCGTAAATGAGGAGCACACAAACATTTCTATTTGAAAAAAATTGTATTTGCTACGTAAAAATACGATGGGAATATATAAAGCTCCCTGCACCGCTTCATTCTAAAATATCCACTTGCCAACAAGTAAATCCATGTATGTCTTTGTTTTCCTCGTCTTAGCTGGCATCTGGTAACTGTATGGCTCACCATTTTTCTTGCACCGCTAATGTTAGGTTTGGCGTGTGAGGCGCTGTGAGCTTGCAGGAGATTGTAAATAGAGCTCAGAGGTAAGTTTCTAATGAACTACTGGCACTCTGTAGAAACTGTCCTAAAAATGACACAGGTTTTTAATCATGGCTAAAAATGTCATCATCATGATTAAAGTACCACTAGGAACACTTTTAGAATAGATTAAAAGATGATCAGAGTGGGACTTTGGGGCATCTGCAGTGGCTTGCAAAGTCTTCATACCCCTTCATTTTCTCACATTATGACCCCAAACATCAAGATGTTTTATTGGAATTTGATGTGAAAGACCAACACAAAGCAGCACACAATTGGGAAGTGGAGAGAAAATTATACAAGAGTTCTTTTTTTTTTTTTTTTACAAATACAATAAACTGAAAAGTACAGTGTGTAAAAGTAATCAGTCCCCTATTGTCTGAGTGCATCCAATTGTCTTCAGAAGTTGCTTGATGATTGATGGTTGATCATATGTTGACTTAATGACTTAATAGAGTCCACCTGTGTGTGATTTTATCTCAGTACACAAATCCAGCTGTTTTGTGACAGTCTCTGTGGTTTGTCAAGAGAATATTGGACAGTAAACAGCATCATGAAGTGTAAGGAACACACCAGACAGGTCAGGGAGAAAGTTGTGGAGACATTTAAACCAGGGTTAGGCTAAAAAAAGATTTCCCAAACTTTGAACCAAATGGAAAGAGTATGGAACAACTACAAACTTACCTAGACATGGTCCTCCATCTAAACTAACAGGCTGAATAAGGAGACGCTGATCAGAGATGCAGCCAAGAGTCCATGGTGACTCTGGATGAACTGCAGAGATCTACAGCTCAGGTGGAGGAATCTGTCCATAGAACAACAAAAAAAAAAAAAAAAACAATCAGTCGTGCACAAATCTGGACTTTGTGGGAAAGTGGCAAGAAGAAAGCAATTGTTAAAAGAAAACCACAAGAAGTCCTGTTTGCAGTTTGTCATAAACCATGAGAATGTTTATGTATAACACATATGTATATATATATATATATATTTATATGTATATACATATGTGTTATACATAAACATTCTCATGGTTTATATATATATATATATATATATATATATATATATATATATATATATATATGTGTGTGTGTGTGTGTGTGGAAGTTCAAGGGGTATGAATATTTTCGCAAGCGCCTTTACATTTAATTGTCAAAGTGTTGTTTACTCTCATTCACCCAGAAAAGTTGTGTGCGGATGTGTGAAACCACTATTCACTTTAGTCTTTGTTTCTATTCTTATGAACTGAACCAAGGACAGCAGTCCAGTTCAATTGCATCATAGAGTTGGATCGCTCCATGAAATAGAAGAAATGTTTCTTTAAAAGTCAAACTATGATAAATCTCAAATACTTGTAAAGCGCTTTTCTACCTTGATGCTGGCTCAAGGCGCTTTACAGTCACATTTACCCATGCACATACACTCACGTGCACACACTGTTGACGGCCTGGCTAAGTGTCTTGCCCAAGGACACTATGACACATGGGAAGGCAAAGTGGAAACCAAACCTGAGTAGAGGTTGACACACAGCCACTCCATTGTAAACTCCCTTTTATAAGAACCTACAGAGCTGCCTACATTTTCAATAATCTATCTCAATCCCCCCAAAAAATTTGAAATGCTCTACACTCGAAATTACTCCAAAATAATGAGCACCTTAAAATAGCAGCCATTTGTTCAGCTTTTTTCTTTATGCATTTTTAAGTCATTTTTGAAGCCTTAGTTCACCCATTTCAAAACAGCATGGAAGGCACAGCAAAAGAAGGGATTAAGGCAGAAGCTGAAACATCATTGTATTGTGAACTGACAGCTCAGTTGCACCAAAAAAAGAAATGATGTCCATATTTGTCACAAAGGCAGCATGTGATCATCTGAATCCAGCTTCTGTCAGAGTACCCATTGTGACTGCATTAAATTAACATGTTTTCTTGGATAATGTCTATGTTACAAACAGTTTTCATGTTTAGTATGTCGTGTGACTCAGTGGCTTCCTATTAAAATGTCCTGATTTTAAATATTTTGGGTCTTCAGGTTTACCTAAACCCTGCCTTTGTTAGGACCATTGGCTTTATATGAGAGTGAGTGACTCCACCCCCCTTGCATTCCAATTAGGAATGACCTGATGGCTTCAAGACGCTATAATCCCAAAGACTTCAACTATCAGATAAAACTATCAGTAAAAGTATGTGGAGCCTCCTGGCCCCCCATGTCCAACGGTTGAAACATTTGATTGCCAGATTCTCCTGAGCCCGCTTTCAAATGGTAGGGGTCTAGACTTCCCACAGGCTCACTCCTGACTGGCATGAGTAGTTACCTTCCAAATGTTGACTCAAACCCATTAGGACCAATCACTGCTTAATGGCAATTTCTGGCTCCAACATGGCATCATTTTTATTTTCATTTGCCTTACAGGTCTGCAAAAATGTATAAAATAGGTTTTAAACTGATTTTATGATTTAAAAATATTCCAATTTAGAATTTCAATATGTTGATAAACACATGTCCTTCAAAATGGGTTTTGGGTCAGATTATTTTTCAAATCTAAATATGTAATAGCAATATAGAAATGTTTATTTTTATTACTGCATGTCTCATAAAATCATGGAAATGAAAGAACAAAAGCATCTTTCCTTATCTCATTGCAGAAAAAAAAACCTCTTTCTGGCACAGCTGAGACTTTAGTTTCCCATAGAGTTTTAGTATATCTGTAGTTTCTCGTGATGCAACAGTTTTAGTGAGCAGTGCTCTGGCATGCTTACAGTGAAGAGTGTCACCATTAAATGGGCTGTAAAATACCTCCAAATCACCTGCATGTGATGCTCAGGGGAGGCGAGCATTATTTCTATTTTAAAACACTGCCTACATGAGTTTGAGTGCATGCAGATGTGTGTGTGTCATGCAGCGTAAATTCATTGCTAAAGAAGCTTTTATGTAATGTAGGTTTAAGACCATTATCTGCAAGTTCATCAGTCAAACAGCAGGATGACGGAGAGCAGTAACAACTTCGTAAAACATGCATACTTTTAGAAGCTGATTTATTCAAATCTTCTGTGATGTGTGGGCTGCAGGAGTGTCAGTAAGTGGTGTTAACAGAAAAGATGCAGAGCAAATAAACTATGAAAAATGCTCTTTGGGGTAAAATCTGCATAAAGGTCAGAGTCTCATACGTCTTCAAAAATACTCATTTCGTTTTTTTGCATCTTTTTTTTAGATTTTGACCCTAATCTTGGCATGATGGCTGGAATCACACCTATGAACCCCATGATGCCCGGACTTGGCATGGTCCCTGCTCCAGTCTCCCAGGACGTTCCTGTGGTTAAGGAGATCATTCACTGCAAGACTTGCACTCTGTTTCCTCCCAACCCCAGTAAGTTTTGGTGTCTCATAACCCTACATGTCCCCCCAATGGCTGTTTTGGAAGAAATCTTTGCTTATATTTAACATACTCGGTCAGTGGATCTTTCCAATCTTGAATTCATTTAGGATTTTATTTAATTCTAATTTCCTGTTTCTCCTTAATCCAAAGAAACTCTATGAAATTGTTCAGGTAAAATGTGGACACAGTCAGCAGGTTGACTAAAGGGGCTTCAAAGGTGTCAAGAAAATATCCTCAAGAGTTACCCCACAGTTTGACTGTAACCCCATGAAGAAAGTAAACTAAAGCCCTGCGTTGAACATGAAACAAATGAGACATACAGACTCGCAGCAAATTAAGAATGAAGAAAAAAAACTCCTTCAAACTGAAGGAGACATTAAATAATGATGACATTTAGGAGTACATTAAAAAATTAAAAACTTCAATCCAAAAAAGCCTTTATGGCCAAAAAAAATCTATCAAATATTCTCAACAAATAAAACACTAAAGCTATTTTTGAAAGTATCTGTCACTACAGATATTAACAATAGTAAAGTAAATGTAATTCTTCACACCTCTGTTGTTGAAGTCATGATAACGCAAGCCTCCCTGTGATTCTGTAGCCTGAAAGGAATGCCATTTTGTGATGTTTTCTGCTGCTTTTGGTCATCTGCTTTATGCTTTGACTTTTCGCTATGGCCCACTGGCTCCCTTAGTTGGGTCATGGCTGTCATTCTGTCACCTCAAACCACTATGACCATCCTTCTCTGACCTTTACCATTAATAGTCCATTTTGAAACAGGGAGCTGCAGCTTAATGTAAGTTTTTGCTTTTTCTTTTCTTCCTTCTCTGCAGACATGATGATCAAGTTGATTTTGTGTGAAAATCATAGAGATTTGGGCTTTTTTCAGGACAATTCAATAATCTTCAGCTTATCTTCATCATCATGCACTTCACTAGATTATGGTGCAATCCTCACATCTGAGAAATGATGATGGGAAATCATTTAAGTATCCAAGCTTGTGTTTTGTTTTGTTTTTATAGCTCATTATTTAGCAGATCAAGAAAGGTTAAGTAAAGTGTTTGTTTTTGTGCTTCGTCCTCTCATTTGGAGACTTGCATTTGTAGGATGTCATTTTTTCAGTCTTCAGAAATGTCTTGTTCAGGTTCGCAAAATAGCAAACGTACGAGTATGTGTTTTCTACAATAGTCCATCTAAACTGATTGACCAATCAGTGCCTTTCTCTTGTCAGAAGCCAATCAGCGTCCTTTCCAATCAGAAATTAAAATTTCTTTTTCGTGATGAAAAAAAAATTGAAATATAAGTTAAGAATTTTGGGGTTGAACTATGTCATGTAAATGCAACTTCTTTGTTTCTACTTTACTAAATAAATAGAAAAAAGATTTCCTTAAAATGTGCTTTTGTACTGTTATTAGACTCCAGACACTCACACTGAACAAACACAAGTGGCCAAGAAATTGGTAGAAATAACCAACAACTAGTTAAAAATCCTTTCTTCAGATCCATTTACACATTTCATGAAGACTTTTGATCATTTCACAAAGAATACTGCTGTCAAATGAAAGTGCAACACTAAAAATAAAAAATTAAGTGCTATGAGACAGGGTTCTTCTACATTAAAATATAAAAAAACCCTCATTAAAATATTTAAAAAACACATTCAAATATAAAAAATAACACTAAATAGTATGACATAATAAATAAACAACTATATATTCACAAACAAACAAAGTTTCTGTTGTTCTTCCCCTTTCTGCATATCCCTTCAGGGGTCCAGACAGCGAATCAGCTTTCACTGATCTGCACATTTCATTTGGCAGAGAGTTTTACGCCGGATCACCTTAACGACACAACCCTGTATTTTATCTGGACTGGGGACTTGCACAGGTAGACCAAGACTCAGCCCCCCTGTAGTTACATAGTTAGGCAGTAGCATGAAGGGTTTTGCCTAAGGAACCACACTGTACTAAGCACATTGCACCACGTGGTAAATGAACTTTGGTTTCACATGCTCCAGTCCTGCATGAAGCCAGCTGAGCCATTCAGCCGCCCACATACCGCCATTTGTTTTGTTTTTCTCAATTACATGTAACCTGGGTAAGAAAATCACTTTTTTGTAGATCGTCAGGCTGAAAGACCTAACTGAAAATGAGCAGAAAGCAGCTAATGTCCAAAAAAAGGACTGTTTACATAAGAATGATGGTTTTGACTGCAGGGATGGCGCAGTGGTCAGCACTCTCCCCTCACAGAGAAGGGGAGCCTTTTGTGTGGAGTGTGCATGTTTGGCTTGTGCATGTGTGATGTGTGGGTTTTCTCTGGGGATTCCAGTTTCCTCCCACATTCAAAACCATGCTTCATAGGTAAATTTGTATTTCTAAGTTGTTTTCAGGTGTGCATGTGAGTGTGTAGCCCTGCAACAGACTGGCAACCTGTCTAGGGTGTATCCATCTTGGCCAAACAGTAGCTGGGCGGGCTCCAGCAACCCCATGACCCCAAAAAGGATTGAACGGGTTCTAAAGATGGAGGGAACATAACTAAACATCTTTATCGTTAGAGAATAATGTTTTTGTCAGGTTTTCATCAAGATGACATGTAGTTGACTGGTCATGTATTTAAAAACAATAAGGCTAAAGGCTGAGAAACCCCTCTAAATGCATGAATTTGCCTTAGTGGGAAAAAAGGCTTTCTGTTCTTTTTTCCCCAATATTGTGGCATTACCTTCTGTTCCTCTTTTTTTAGAGTAATCCAAGGCTGGATCATTGTTGCAGATGGTTGAAAATGTTCCGCGTGCGAGAAACAGGGGAGCACATGCTCTGCTGTTGGCTGCATTGAGGCTTTAGCTAATATCACAAAGGAAGCGCTGCAGTCTTGACGACACAGGTTGCATATGATCTCCATCACACCCAGTCATTACCCTCTGGCTCAGCCTGACACCGTGTGCATCACCCTCTCACACTCACTGCTCCTGCGCTTGACCCTCTTCTGTCTGACGGTCTAACACAGGTCTGCATTCTCAAACTGCTCCTTTTTCCCATCTCTTTTCCTTCAACTTGCTCATCTTGAGGTCAGACCAAAAATTCCCCTTTACTGATGCTCAATCCACCAACTCAGCTGAAGTCAATTCTTAGCTTTCTGTGATTACTTTCAGGACATAAATGTCCAAATTCAAAGGTTTAGCTTGTTAAAACAGCTGTTTGTAGTTTTGACTGACAGTAGATCAACATAGCTGTAAAACGTGTTAAAAAAGCAAAAACTAGTCAAATGAAAACTACAAGACCATGTGAATAGTACAGACCAATATGTTCTGTGCTGTTTTAGTTGGTGCTCATTGTTGTTATTTAAATGCAAACAGAATAAATCAAGTTATAGAAGGAATCAATCTGGTATGCTTACTGAAAATATGCATTGACTCCCCTAAAATTAAAACAAGGTCATGGTAATAATTTTTTATATAGAAGTATTTTAAAAAGGAAAGCATTTATATTTGTATTTAACCTTTTGGTTTTAGATAATGTGTATATCTGTATGTGTGTATGTTGGGTTTGGGTGAATAACTTCTAACACTAAAAATAAAAATACTAATATGAATAATAATTATAAATAATATAAAAATAGCGTTTTAGTGAAAACATGTAAAATAAAAATCTTGGGGGTTAAAAAGTCTTTACTGTCACATTAAAACATCAAAGGATTCCATATCCATTTTGCTCCTCCTGCTTTTCTTTTGCCTCAGGTGTATCCTGCTGAAATGTTTGTGTTTGTGTACACAACCACCAGAGCTTTGCTCCAATGTTTTCCAGAACAGTTTGATGCCATTTGTTTGTTGTCATCCTTAAAGGAAAAAATGTGTATTTAATAAAACAAAGATTTGATTCATTTGGACAATGTCTATTAATTGATGGAATTGAGGACAGCAGGTAACTGATAGGAATGAAAACTGATCCCACTCCTGAGTGCTGGAACTGTCAGACTAATCAGACAATACTAGGAAAAAAAAAACCTTTAAAAATGATTATCTGATCATGATCACATGGATGACTGTGCAGTCTGTTCTCTGTTACTTTACGCCTTAATCAGCCACTCATAGAGCGTAAAGGTCGAACTATTTTTTAATGTGTTTTCAGTGTCCACATACTAATAAAAGTTATGATTAGTACAGAGCATATCCAGTATCGCTTCATGCCAAATAACCTTCGGCAGAAATGATGGACAAACATCATCATTCAATCACAGATAGTACTGTAATGGCTGAAAGGAGGCTCTGAAGTCGTAGATTGTTGAACGCTTTGCTTTATTCGGTCTTTTTAAAACACAACATTGAACGCTACAACTGACGCCGCCTGCGCACGCACTCAAAAACCAGATAGCATAATATGGTCGGCTCCGCCCCCTCTCTCTCTCTCTCTCTCCTTTTTGCCCCCCGCTGCTTGACCTAAGTTTTTGTACAGCAACACAAATGATGACATTACAGATTACATTAAACATAAAGAAGGAGGCAGGTCTCCTGCTGCTTGGACTTAGCTCCAAAACCGTTACACTATCCCCCCACCACTAAGTCCCTCGCCCTCGAGGGACACCGAGCGCCCGAACAGGGACCTTCAAAAAAAACAATAGTACACCCCAGGACCGTGCAGCAAAACACCAATGTTATAACATGTCAACAACAAAACAGAATTTATAAACACCGTTATGTCAGTAACTAGAAAGCAACTTTTTTTTTTTTTTTTTTTTTTGAAAAGGTTCGGGTAGACTACCAGCTCGTCCAATGAGACCAGGGCGCATTCTTGCCCTCTAAACAAAAGGTCTCACCACTAACAACTAAAAAGGTCCAATGAAGTCCCTGAGTCGGCTGGGAACTCTTCTCTGTCTCTGAGGCCTAACCAATTGAGGCACTGGGGCCAAGACGACTGGTGTTGTTGCTGTTGGAAGTGGAACCGGGGCAACAGGACTGGCAGAAAGTGGAAATGAAGTAGAATCCTCCAAGGGTAGGACTGATGACGTTAACTGTGTGGGCCCAGCAGAGACCCCCCGATAAGGAGCCAGTCTGTCTCTGTGAAGAATCACCTTTCTCCGCTTGGATGGAAGCTGCACCCTGTAAACAACTTCACCTAGTCTCTCTAGGACCTCGCAAGGACCAACCCACTGACTGTCAAGTTTTGGGCAGCGTCCCTTCTTGCGTTGGGGGTTGTACACCCACACTGGTTCTCCCGCCAGAAAATGTCTCCCTTGTGTTTTTAGATCATAATTGCGCTTTTGTCTCCGTCCTGCTCTCTGTTGCTGTTCCCGAGCAAAACTATGTGCAGAGTCAAGGCGATCTTGAAGTTTCCGAGCATACTCAGGACCTGAGCTTATGTTTTCCGAATCAGGTGGTCGCCCAAAGGCCACCATGGCTGGGGTACGGAGCTCCCTCCCCAACATAAGCAGAGCAGGAGTGCAGGACGTGGACTCCTGTACTGCTGACCGACACGCCATCAGCACCAGGGGGAGATGGTCATCCCAGTCTTTTTGGTGTTTTGCTGTGATGATAGCCAGTTGCTGCCCCAATGTGCGGTGAAACCTTTCCACCAAACCATCACTCTGCGGTCGTAGGGGCGTGGTGCGAGTCTTGCGCACCCCAAGACGATCACACATGAGGGCAAACAACCGGGACTCAAAATTTCGGCCCTGGTCAGAGTGTATGGTCTCAGGTACACCAAAACGACTAATCATACCCTCCAGTAGGGCATCCACAACAGTTTCGGCCTCCTGATCAGGCAGAGCGTATGCCTCTGGCCACCGAGTAAAATAATCCATGGCTGAGAGAACATACCGGTTACCTTTGGTAGAGCGTGGCAAAGGGCCAACAATGTCTACCGCAACCCTCTCCATCGGACCTCCCACCAGAAATTGTTGCAGTGGAGCATGAGACTGGCCCACAGGACCCTTGCGAGCCGTGCAGGGATCACATTGCCGGCAAAAGTCCTCCACATCTCTCCTACATTGTCCCCAATAGAAGCCCTGGCGGAGGCGGCGCAGAGTCTTTGCGACTCCAAAATGTCCTGACCCAGGCACCCCGTGCATGGCCTGCAGAACCTCAACTCGAACGCCCATAGGAACCACAATCTGCCACTTTTTTTCCCCTGTTGCAGGCTCCACCCAAGCCCGCTGCAAGATGCCCTGATCTAACCGCAGTGACTCAAACTTAGACCACAACCCTTTAGTTGTGGCCGACAATGCTGCCACTTCCTCCCACGGTGGCCGTTGTTGAGACACAACCCATTGTAGAACAGGTCGCAGGTCTACGTCCTGCTCCTGATGCTGCTTCCACTCCGCCACATCCACAGTCCGCAGCTCCCGGCATGCCCACTCAACAACGGGTTGTTCTGTGGAACCCATTCCCTCCTCCATGAGTTCTCTTTCTCTTGTTTCCCTCTTCTCACAAAACCGACAATCATCTGCTGCACATGGTCGGCGAGAGAGAGCATCCGCATTAGCGTGCCGTGCCCCCGCCCTATGCTCCACCCTAAAGTCAAAAGCCTGGAGCTCTTCAATCCACCTTGCTACTTGCCCTTCAGGCTCCCTGAACGTCATGAGCCACTGCAGGGCAGAATGATCAGTCCTCACTGTGAATCCCAACCCACACAGATAGTATTTGAAATGTCTGATCGACAACACCACTGCTAACAATTCCCTTCGGGTGACGCAATACCGCCTCTCGTGTTTGTTAAATGCCCGGCTGAAATATGCGACCACCCGCTCACCTTCTGGCCCCCTCTGGGACAACACCCCACCCACCCCAACATTGCTGGCATCTGTATCTAAAATGAAGGGTAGAGCGGGATCAGCGGGAGACAAAACTGGAGCTTCACTCAGAGCACGTTGAAGGGAACTGAAAGCCTCTTGGCAGGCTTCGGTCCAAATAAAGTCCCTGTCTTTTTGCATTAGCTGGAACAAGGGTGCCGCTGTGCAGGCAAAACCCCGTACAAACTTACGGTAGTACGACGCCAAGCCTAAAAAACTCTTGAGCTGTTTCTGATTGGTTGGAGTGGGCCAGTCAGTAACCGCCTGCACCTTCTCCTTCATGGTGCCAATCCCATCTCCTCCCACCGTATGTCCCAGAAAATGCACCTCTCTCCGCATGAAATGACACTTGTCGGGATGCAACCTCAGGCCAGCAGTCCTGATTCTTGACACCACCAGCCGCAAGGAACCCAAGGCTGCCTCGAAGGAGCTGCCATGCACGAGGATGTCATCCAGATAAACCAGACATTGTTGACGGGGTACTCCAGCTAGAACTTTGTCCATTAACCTGGCAAAAGTGGCCGGAGCATTACAAAGTCCAAAACAAAGAACCTTGAACTGCCACAAGCCCCGCCCAGTACAGAATGCCGTTTTAGGTCTGGCTTCAGGGGCAAGAGGCACCTGGTAATACCCGCTCCGAAGATCTAAGGATGAAAACCAGGAGGACCCTGAAACCAGGTCCAGTGACTCATCAATGCGAGGAAGAGGGTATGAGTCCTTTTTTGTAACAGAATTCAGCGGTCTGTAATCGGAGCAGAGCCGCCAGCCTGACGTCTTCTTTGGAACCATGACCACAGCCGCAGCCCACGGACTCTCTGAAGGTTCAATGAGATCTGCCTGCAGCATCTTGTCCACCGCCTCGTCACACGCCTGTTGTCGCACCAGTGGAAGGCGACGTGGACGACACTTGATAGGCCGTGCGTCACCTGTGTCAATTCCATGTTGGACTAGCTGAGTCCGCCCCACCTCTTCATCATTCAAGGAAAAACAGTCCTGAAACTCTAACAGCAACTTCCACAACTGGTCTTGCTGATGTGGTTCAAGATCTTTACGGTTCATTTTCCATATCTCCCTTATTAGATTCACCACCTCCTCCCCCACCACTTGAGGTCCAGCAGGGGAGATCGATGTGCCACAATGTCTGATTGGAGTGACACAACCATCGTCACTCCCCGAAGATGACTCAGTGAAGGACAGCACCAGGCGAGGGTTTTCAGCACCCAAGTCTGCAGCCTGAGCTGTCAGCCCGTCTTGGCGTCCATCTTCACTACACCTTGAAAACAAGTTGACCACTGGCCCCTCATAAAAACTCACAGTCCCTCTTAACAGGTCTAACTGACAGCCCGCCGCCCGTAAAAAATCTAGGCCTAGGATACAGGGGTCCTGCACCTCCGCTATCCAAGCGGTGTGACGAATTGCTTTGTTTCCAACAGTCATTGAGAGCACACCCCTGCCTTTTATAGGAGCCAGCTCACCTGTAACGGTGCGCAGACGCACCAGTGTGGGCTCTAGCCTGGTTCCCACTGGAAGCACATCGGGTCTCACCACAGTCACTGTTGACCCTGTATCCACCAAGGCTGTACAGGGCACCCCTTCAACTGTAACTGGAACATAGCACGAGTCCTCCGCGTTGGCACGCCCCACTGCGATGATCGGCTGCCACGTTGTGATGTCATCTGCTTCAGAGGAAAGCTGCGCCAAACCTTCCCGGCTGTGATGTTGGGCGCCTCCCGTTGAAAGTGAGAGGAGTAGTTGGGGTGACACAGGTGGAGCTGGAGTCTGGGTCTGCGTATCCCCCGCTACGCAGACCCTGAATCGTTTCCCTGTTGCCTGCCTGAGTTTGGGCAATCTCTGATCAAATGTCCAGGCTGGCCACACCCCCAGCAGGCCTTGGGGGCCAGGCGAGGACGGCGAGTTGTCTGCACTGACATGGCTCTCAGCAGCTCCGTCATTTCATTCGCCCAGGCCGGCTTCTCCAGCGGATGATCCCCCACCACCGCTCCCATGGCAGGACGGTCCTTATAAAAACCTGATCTCACAGCAACAGGTATACCCCACAAATTTTCCCTTTCAACTGCCATCTCCAGGGCAGCCTGAAGAGTCTGAGGATGTAGCAGTTGCACCTGAATGCGTAGCTCTGAGGGTGTGAGGGCTCTAATAAACTGATCCCGGGCCAGCTCGCTCTGAATGTCAGGGGACATGTGAGCATAAGCCCTCCGTGTCAAACTTTCCACATCATTGGCCAACAACCGCAATGGCTCCCCGGACTTCCTGACCCGGTTACTCAGTTCATTGCGCAGGAGCTCAGGTTGTGAACACTGTCCAAAACGCCTCTGTAAAGCACCCACTAGGGCTCCATAATCACGTCTGTCAGCAGGACTCAGCAGAAGAAGACAGGACGAAGCATCATCGGTGAGGGAAAGGGCTAGGTGGAGAGCTTTCTTTTCGGAAGACCAGCCTTCAGCTTCGGCCAACAGCTCAAATTGGGCCAGAAAAGCTTCCCAATCTGACCTGCCGGCGTATTTGGGAATCTTGACAGACGAGACAACCGTTGTCGGGACCACGCTGACATTCCCACATACGTCTGAGTCATGTCTGCCGATTCTGGAGCGGGTAAAAGTGGCGCGTGCCGATGCCGACGGAGTCAGTCCCGCCTCTTCGGCCATTCTCACCGCGGCTTCTCTCACACGGTCTTTAGCTTCACACGCAGCTCTCTTAAACTCTCTGACTGCCTCTTCAGACCAGCCGTACGCGCCGTCTTCCTCCACGTCTCGGTTCACCTCATCTTTCACCTTCGTCTTCCGCCGCACGGCCATGCTTCCACGCTAGCTCCAGTCCAACGGCTATTACGAGCGTACCTTCAACCAATCTAACAGTAGCCGTCTCCTGTTCGGAATCACTTCTGACACCAGTGTAATGGCTGAAAGGAGGCTCTGAAGTCGTAGATTGTTGAACGCTTTGCTTTATTCGGTCTTTTTAAAACACAACATTGAACGCTACAACTGACGCCGCCTGCGCACGCACTCAAAAACCAGATAGCATAATATGGTCGGCTCCGCCCCCTCTCTCTCTCTCTCTCTCCTTTTTGCCCCCCGCTGCTTGACCTAAGTTTTTGTACAGCAACACAAATGATGACATTACAGATTACATTAAACATAAAGAAGGAGGCAGGTCTCCTGCTGCTTGGACTTAGCTCCAAAACCGTTACAGTACCTACTCTATTTCTGTTTCCTCTTTTGTTTCATTTTTTTAAACATTTCTTACTGATATCTGGAAATTACTTTTGTATTTTGAAATGTTTTCTTTAGTTTTTACCATAAAACGAACCATAGAAAAAAAAAAAACTAAAAAAACGTTTAAAAAACTCATCATCCATCAGTGATGTCTCATAGTGCCAACTTTTCTGGTTTCTTACTGTTATGTTTTTTAACATTTTAGTTTGATTTCTAGAAATTGGTTTTGATTTCTAAAATGTCCTGCTTTTTTATTAATTGTTTTGATTTTTTAACCGTTGACGGATTTCTTGATTTGATTTAATCTTCAGGACCACAGTAACTAATGACTGTGTTCAAGTAAAAACAGACATAATGTCAATAACGAAAAAGAGTTAATGGATTTTATCATAGCCAATGCAGCTGAAGGGTCAAGCCCAGATTCAATCTTGTTGTTTCACAGCATCTTTCTACAGAGATGAGACACAGACCGTATGCGAGGCGTTTGCAGCACACACACATACAGACAGACGGTGTAGAGCATCCTCACTGCTCCTTCACTTCACCCCTTATAGAGCCCATTAATCACATTCATCATGGATGAGAAGCCTGATCTGTTGGAGATTGGATCAGTCAACATTCATCTGTGTTGAATAAGGGATTTCTGTGTTGCAGGGCTCTTTCCTTCCACATGATGGGATTTGCAATCAGTTTTTAACCAAAATTATTTAATTTTCATGCCTGATGATTTGATTTTAGCATTTATCTTAGATAAACTATCCAGAGCTTATTGCTCCAAGTTTTTATTATTTATGCATTAGGTTTTAGTATTTTTGGGTCATAAGTGTTGTGTTTTACATTTGCTATTATTACACCGTTGACATCTGTTTTTAAGAAAATAGTATGCCTTTTTTCCCCTTTCTTTTGCACCTCAATTAAAAGCTGACAAATACTAAAATGCAAAGACAGGCAGTTCAAATATAGAATTGGATGAATGAGTGTGAGATCTAAAGTTCAGTCGTTTGGAAATGATGAAAGGCTTTAAAACGCAGTGAGAAGCAGGAGACCTAAAAGAGTCAACATTTGATCCTTTTTTAAATGAATTCCTTCCTGTTGATGGGATGACATTTTTCTACAGGATCAGCCTTCGTTTTCAGCTCACAAACAGCCTCAATGTCCCGTAATCCTCCACCTGACTGCGACTCTCACTGGTGCTAATGTCACCCGTAGACAGCAGAGCACCAGCTTCATCACGATGCAGGCGGTATATGTCATCTTTTTCATAAAATCCATCCATTTTTTTAATCCCCGTGTTGATTTAAAGCTTGTGTGCCTTACCAACGACTACATTTAGTGTTCTTTTTTTCTTTTAATCTTAATAAAATGTTGTCAAAAGCTTGTGTGTTTGGATTTCAGGCCACAATAAGCAATGATGTCGGAAAAACATTGGCATAAAAAGCCTGTTGTTCTTTATTATTACATGCAGCTCAACAATATATTCAGTTCATTATGAAATGCTGGCAGGCTGAGTTTGGCCGTGGCCATCTGCCATACATTAGTGGTGAAGAATAAATTCATTTGTCAGAGGCTGTTGTTTGCAGCTTCTCAAAGATCATCATTCATACTTCTCTCAATTAGTGGAGTTCTTTCTGGAGTCCTGTGCGTTTTAAATGAGTTTGCTCTGCCTGCAGTTTACAGGTTCAGAATGACTGACATTCTCTCCAGATGATTGGGGTGATAGAAGGTACTGGTACATCAAGTAGTTAACATGTGCAGTAACTCCCTGCCTTGCTCCTGTTTTCCTCTTTTGTCAGACCTCCCCCCTCCTGCCACGAGAGAACGTCCTCCAGGATGTAAAACGGTCTTCGTTGGGGGTCTCCCTGAGAACGCCAACGAGCAGCTCATCATGGAGATCTTTGGGCAGTGCGGCGATATCACTGCAATCCGCAAAAGCAAGAAGAACTTCTGTCACATCAGGTTCGCAGAGGAGAGCACCGTGGATAAGGCTCTCTTCCTCTCTGGTACGTTGTGTGTCACACATTCGGTGCTTTTTGTCAGCCATTAAAACGTCCCACCATACTTTGAAAGGTCTTTGTGCTAATAAATAAAGTGGGCAAATCTTCACAAAGCACACAAGTGGCCCACATGAAATATCAAGGCCGTAGACCGCTTGATGAGTCTGTAGAGCGAAACGTTGATGTTTTTCCATGAGCGTGGGCACCCGAAGGGTACTTACGGTATGTTTCACCTTCACACTCTGCACATAGTCTTCCCGCGTGGTCATTAAAGGCTGATTTCCACCAGTCCGTGCATCTCCATTGTGTTTTACATTTACGGTGACATGCCCACGTGAAAGCACATGTTTACACCGCAAATAACACCTTCGTCCATTTTTGCCATGGATGACAAAAGTTTAATTTTGGAAGTACAATAACATAATTTATGACACAAAACATACAACTCAGCGAGGGAGGAGAAAGAGCGTGATTGATGGCCGCACGAGCCTCAAGGGAGCTGTGAGACACACCTGTGCTCCCTTTAAGAAGCCACTTCTCCTGTCTAAAAGCGGGCACAGCCCCGGACAAACCAAAACGCTACAGGACAAGTAAGGGGCTTGACCCATAAGTGTGCATGTGTCTGAGGTTTTACTGGGACTTAACTTGGTGGAGCTCACTGCTAAACTCTTAAGATTTAGTTAAAGAATCGAGGTTTCACACTTTGATGTGATTCAGTTTCATAGTGATTCATTTTTTCAACTTTATGTTTAGAAATCAAAAATAGTTGTCCCCTAACTGCTGTTTTAAACTGAAAAGGGGTGAGAAAAGTTGCAAAATTAAACTTTTTTTCATCAGAAGTGAAATTGGATTCCTCCATTTTTATTAATCAATATTGTATCTTGAAACCATCATTTCAAAACCCTTCACTTCTAAAAAATGTCATATCTTTATGGCTTTGATCACTGTGAAATCATTTCTATGTCAGAATACGTGCATCTTCTACACCAAACACTTTGATCTGTTGCTGCAAACAGAAGTTAGTTTACAGAAACTACACGTGCATTTTTTATGAGTCGGGCCGCATTGGTGCTGTGTGGGTTTTATATCTTTCCACTATGACAAAGAATTTTTAATCCACCGAAGCTCTGGTTTGTGCAGCAAAGGTTGCAGACATTTATGGAAGCTTTGAAATATTTATAGTTGTCCTCCATGCCAAGTTTATTGAAAAACATTATGATTTTCCTTTGAAAAAACAAAGCTAAATGGTTCAAATGGATGGACTCTTCGCACATCCTAAATTATTTAAGGTGTTTTGTTTTTTCATAATCAGGAGTTTCTGAAATAGGAGCAGGCCAATCAGAAAGTTACAGTAGATTGTTCTGTTGTCAAACTCCTGATTAAGTGGCTCACTACAATCATAGCTCAAAGACTGCTTTCCATGCAGCTTTTCTGCTCTTTACTTTCACAGCTGGATAAGCAAAAATACTAAATCTGTCTATAATCTGATGACCACATGGAGCAAATATATATATATATACTTGGATGAGCAGAAATCTTTTCGTCATTACTGTGTGAGTCCACTTCCAAATGCATATGTGTGTTTCAGAGTGAGAGTGAGTCGGGTTCTATCGATTGGACTGCCTCTGTTCTCACGGTGACATGTGGGCGCAAAAGGTCCATATATTAGAGTGATGACCGCGCCGCTGAGTTTCCCCATAAATAAAGCCCCACTCACACACAGCCTGTGCAAACAACAGCACCCAGCCGTGACACATACTCTCAGCAGCTCCGGCTCACCAACATCTCCTCCTATGAAATATTGAAGGATGGAGAGCCCGGAGGTGAGAGCGCAGCAAAAAACAAAAAAAAGAAAGCACCAACTTGCACTCATTTCCTCTCCTGTTTATGTTTCAGATCCTTCACCGCCGTCCTGTCCAGACACTCGCTCTCTGATCATTTCAAGCAATTAAATCACTAAATAGGCAGGATTTCACTTCAATCTGCAACTAGCCATTAGTGGGAATTTAATAAGGAGGCTAGAGTGGGGATAAGAGGGAAATAGAGAGGGAAGAGGGGTTAATAAGGGATATTTTGGTCTTTCAGTGCCACTAGAGAAGTAATTGGCCTCTCTAAGCCTCTCTAACGTATTGACTAAAGGATGCAGGCCTTCTGTGCCGCAAACACCCCTGGATACTATTTATAATTTTACATAAAAGAAGTCAAGAAAGCTTGTCGGTCAGGTTAAGCTAACCCATGAAGAAGAGCAGAAATTTGCTCTGTTTCCTGTAGAAAGGCAGACGCAAGTCACACAGAGGAGCTCCAGGATAAAGCAGAGCCCATCTCTGGATCCTTTTTGGTCTAATGTCTCAATTTTTGACAATTTGTTGTAATTCAGGTTAATCCTATTCATGCCTCGAGCCATTGTTTTCCACATATGCTGACACGGTTTGTGTTGGCTCTGATTTACCAGCAACAATTGTATTCATGTATTTGGAAGGGGAGGGATTTGGTTCTTATTGTTCAGGTAATTCAAGTCTTATAAATAGAAATTATAGATACAGATAAAGTCTCATAAATAGACATACCTGTCGTGCACTGAGGCACAAAGATGTAATCTGTTTTAGGTCTCTTTATTCTGTGTTTCTAAAGACCGAAACCAATTCCGTACTGTTTGCACCAACGACTCAACAACAAAGTTGTTCATTCAGCCAATTACTGAACCTTATCAGTCCAAAGTCCTGACAGCAGGTTGAATGACAGAACCCAGGAGCAACCAGCCTCTCTGTCTGGTCTGTTCACTGAGCTCCAGAACATTAAACATCATTGGAACTCAGCTCAACTCAGTCCACTGCAATTTTTATATTTATTTTGTCTTTTTATTCTCTGTATTCAATATTTGATGACTGTAAAGCCTTAGTCCCATACATCTGTACAGAGGTTTGACCTGTAGAGGTCATAGAGAGGAGCGGCTGCATCTTAAGGGAAGCACAGGTGTGTCTTGCAGTTCCCTTGAGGCACCATAAGGAATGTCATGAAAATGGAATGTACCATTGACCATAAAAATGTAAATGTATCTCAAAGTATTTATAAGAATAATGTAAGTTACAAGCACTTATGGTGTAACTTACTAATGGATGATGCTGCCATACAAGGCCTAACACCACACTCTAGTCATTAGAGAGGCACGGGGGTGCACGTAATAAAACAAGTGCCTGTAGGATGCCCCCACAAACTGTCCTCTGGTTGCTTAAATTCCTAAATTCTAACAGTCAGGCTGCACGCAAGAAGCACACAATTACACTTGAACACAACTAACATGCCCACTGTCCCGAGTATTTAAGGGAGATTTAAGATTAAGATTTAAACATGAAAAGTTCATACAACGTGCTTGCGTTTCAACCTTACTTGTCCAATGCATGCAGCATACCCATAGAAAAAATGCACAGAAACATTTTAGCTTTACCAGCTCATTGAGGGGTGTACCCCCTTAAAATTTTGGGTTTGCCCATTTTTCACCCCCAGACAGGTTATACAGCTTATACCTGTAAAGGCAGATGTGACTAAAGCTTTACAGGAGTCTGAAGCCCTGCAAGAGAAATCAAAACAAACATGCCCCAAAGCTCCACTCACACAGTCACACCCCTGTATCCATGCTGCAAATTACATGTCCTTTTTCTGCAGCCATGCTCCCATTTGATCGTTCCTGCTAAGCAAGCAGTTTCTAGTCTGTACCTTTAAATAGGATGCCGTCACTTGCTGAATCAGCTCAGTGGTAACATCATCATCATTTAGAGCGGCGCATCCTGCTGTTTCCTGTTGTCAAACGCACACATGGCCCTTCAGTTCTTTGAGTGTGTGTGGAGCATCATCTCCAGCCTAAATCCACCTCGTTTTTTGGTTTTTTTTTCTTGTCTTTTCAACATTTGAACATCTTGAAATGTGCTGCTACTTAAAGCGGAGGAACGAATTTAAACATTTCTTGTGCCTCTTTATGTTTTCCACTTCAGAAGAAATTGGCAGATCGTATTTGGCATCTGGAGAATCTTTGAAATCGCACAACTGTGAAAATGACAGAAGTGCACACAGATCACCCCAGCCTGCCATCTGTTACTCCCCACACTGTCAACCCATCTCTGCTCCTATTGAACGTTTCTCCTTCCTCAGGGTACCGGATCCGTTTGGGCTCCAGCACAGACAAAAAAGATTCAGGTCGGCTTCATGTGGACTTTGCCCAGGCCAGAGATGACCTGTATGAATGGGAGTGTCGCCAGCGCATGTTGGCCAGAGAGGAGCGTCACCGCCGCAAGATGGAGGAGGACCGGCTCCGCCCACCATCCCCTCCACCAATTGTCCACTATTCTGAGCATGAGTGCAGTCAGCTGGGAGACAAGATCAAAGGTGAACATGAATCCTGAAAGTGCTCATTAAGTTACGTTCTCACCAGTCATGTGATGCGCGTTCAAGAATGCATTCTTCAACGCGTAGCATTAGCATGTGGTGTACCCTGTTCAATAGACTTGCTTTTTGTACGTACAATCTGAAAAAGTCATAGAAACTTGTGTAGCAATGCGTGAACGCATGACTCTTAAACAAGCAAGCCCAAAACGGGCATACATGCTCATTTACGTGGATTTTTCAGTAGAAGTGGTCCCTTGAATGAGTGTTTCCTCTGAACGTAGCATAATATCCAGTTTTTGAATTTTGATCTGTTTTTAAAAACAATGAAAACCTGTCGTTTTAAAGGACATAGTTTCTTCAGTGCGGCAGTAGTTCATTAGAAATTCACCTTTAAGTTGTAGGCAGGACTCCTGGTAAGCCAGTGTCCACTTCCCATCGTCCATTTGTTTAAATGCTAGCTTACAGCTACTCACAACCCCAACCTAACATTGCCTGTACAACAAAAATGGTAACCAATATTGGAGCTATGCATATGTATAGCTTTGATCCAGATTCCAGCTCAGACAACGAAAAAACAGACAAACGCGGATCTATTTGTCTGCAAGTGGATGCATGAGGATTGAGCACAGCTGGTAGCTTGTGACCCGCCCAGCGGATTTTGTACGTCACAAATACACTCTTTTTCAAACAGGATTTTTTTTTCATCTGCTACTGATTTACAGCGATTTGAATAAGAAATGCTCATAAGCCCAATTTTAATTTTCTGTCTTTATGTCCTCCATCATAAAAAAATGCCACAGGAACATGTTAAAAACACCAAAAACACATTTTTTGTTGGTGTGGGTCTTTAATTTCTTTCCTTCAAGACGTGCTTGAAGGAAAGATGGTATGTCACTAAAGCAAATGTTTTCTCCATCAATTATCCTCAATTTTTTCTAAATAAGCTCAGCATAATCAACAGGATTAGTTTGAGGGTGAAGTGCCTACAAGGAAAGCTTGTTGCTGGTTCCTGATGTTCCAGGAAGAACTTTAAGACTTTGAGAAGACTACACAAAAAGTGTAAACACAGGAAACACTTCCCTCTGCTCTTATGCACTCCCCTCTCATCATGTCCTTCCTCCTATCCACTCATCATTTCGAGTTGTCTCGTTAGCTCTGCTTTCCTCCTCTCTTCAGCTTTCTGTCTGCTTTCTAGCCGAATAAACACGTTCCTCTAATGAGCAGCGGCACTTCCAGGTCTCAGTCGCATTTGCAGATAACAGCACGGTCGTGACTTTCTGCCTTTTTGCCATCTGCATGTGTCTTTTTTTTCATCTCTCCGCTTGCTGGCCGCAGTGCAAAGAACTCCCGACACCAAGCCGCTTCAGCCAAGAATTTGTTTCTGATCACTGTGGCTGCTGTTTTTAAAACTCCATCTGTTTGCTGCACATTAGTTTACTTTTTTCCTGCAGTCGGTTTCAAAACTGTGCTGTACACTCGGCTTCACCCCATGACAACAGATCACCTACTAAGCCGTTTTCTGCTTTACTTTTTCATAAAAGATGCCATTGTGAGCCAAAAATTAGCCAAGCTACAGTGTTAGTTTCCTACTTCTGTTGCAGTTTAACTTTATTACTAAGTAACTCTTCTAATTACATGTATAGAACTTTACCTATTTTTTTCTGTCTGTATTACATTCACAACTTTCACTGATTTTGTGGAATTTCTTCCACTTTTTGGTCAGACGACAGCAAGTTTGCAGAAGCTGTGCGCGTCCTCCTGACCTGGCTGGAACGAGGCGAAGTCAACCGCAGGAATGCCAACAACTTCTACTCCATGATCCAGTCCTCCAACAGCCACATCCGCCGACTGATGAGCGAGAAGAGTCAGCACGAGAAGGAGATGGAAGAGGCAAAGGAGAAGTTTAAGACCGCTCTGGCTGGCATCCTGGCACAATGTGAGTGTGACTCGTCGCAAATCGAAAACCGCATTGCGGTCTCAAAGTCAGAAACTTGCTTTTGGTGTTTTTCTTTGTTGAATCATTACTTCTTGGCAAATAAGAAAATAAAGTGGAACACAAATGGCGAGCCGTATTAGAGCTATCCAGTCATACAGTTTTCAGCCAGCTCAGACGAGGACAACAGAGAAAGATCTACAAGAGGATGAGATTGTGGGTTGCTATTGAAGGTCCTATTTCACAATCTACAAGATTTTTCAAACAGCATTTATTTTTCTGCTCCTAATTCACAACAAGTTAATAAAAAAAGATACAAATTCTCAGAGATGCGTCTTTAGTGTTAATTTCTGTATAATTGTCCTCCATAATCAGAAAAAACACTACAAGAACATGTTGAAAAAAATAAAAGTGCATTTTTTAAGAAACCATTAAACATGGCAATAATATTTTATTTGTCTTTTGGTCTTCCAATCAGATACCCATACAAAGGCATTTATTGCATTACATTTATTGCATGTAGTAAGCATTTTATTTTAAATGCACAGTTGTTTGTATTTTTAATGAAGTTTAAGCACATTGATCTAAAGTAGTGTTTTTCCACCAGTGTGCTGCGAGAGATGGTCAGGTGTACTGTGGGAAATGACTCATTTTCACTGATCTAAAAACATTTACTGTTGCCAGGATATCAGCTCCTCATCCAAACAAACCTTGATAAAACACTAAGTAGTTAGAAATATAAAAGATCAGAAAAGACTTTTTTCCTTGTGTTTATTTGATTCTATTAAAGACACTTTGATCAGAATGACGGCACAGCAATTTAGCCACCCGCTGCTTTAGTAGATTGCTGTTTTTGGAAGAATCAAGACATTTTAACTGGCTCCGCTAATCATTCTTGAAGGCTTAATCCTACATCATCAGTCTGACCAATCAGAAGTAGTGAACTTCTACACTTCCTTGTTTCGACTTGGCTCATAAAGTTTCTCAATTCCAACAAAAATAACAGGTAAGGCTTGTGTTGAGCGGTGTAGCCTCCCGCGTGATCCAGTTTCAGACCATGGAAAAAGAGAACAAAATAATGAAGCCCAGAAACAGGAGTCTGTCCAGCATCTGCATTCGTGTTGCACTACATTTCCCATGATGCATTGGATTAAAGTAACAGTGTGTCTACTCTATAATGAAACTACTCTGTTAACTCTCTTGAAGCACAACGAACGCACACGACAGTTTTCAAACCTTCTGGATGAAATCAGAGGTAAACAGTCTAGAGGTTTGAGTTAATTACAGCCAGACATCTCAGTGTTTGGTCCAAGTTAAGTTATAATAGAAGTATTGACAAAATAAAATAAACAGGATTAGTTACAATCAAACATAAACATGAATATTTTATTAGTGTTTTTTGTGTAAAATGTATCAAGTATTATATGTGATCATTTAATTGTTCAACAGTTTACAGTTGCTCTGGCATAAACATTAAAAAAAAAAAGAAGATGAATCACTGTTTAGAAAGAACACTTAGCTACCTAAGTTAGTTAAAATTGCATATCAATAAACTGGAGGGAAAAACAACTACCTGGGCAAATGTTCAATACTTTTGGAAAAACAGCTGCAAATTCCTGCTTTTTAGCCCCAGTTAATACAGAAAATGCATGTGAGCTTGTGGAGGGATTATACATCAATATAGAAAATAGTTTCTCCTTTTTTACATTGTTGGTTGCAGGTGTGCCGTGGGATTTTTGTCACGGAAAAAGTGTCACTTGGTTCAAAAAAGGTTGAAAAACACGGATCTAAAGTAATTGTCATATATTAAGTTCAGTGTTTTGTTACAAACTGTAAATGTCATTCTTGCTTTATTTGCACATCGAATGCATGTAATTGTTGTTTTTCACCTCCTCATGTCCAGGACACAAACCCTGTGTTCAAGGAGAGAAAACATTTATGAGGTTTTTCCAAAAAATAAAAAAGTAGGCATTCATTTAAACTCAGAAAATGTGACTCCCACTTTTGTATTTCATATCAGATTAAAAAAAAATCTTTAAAATACCGGAAGAAAAATGGGTCCATTTGGACTGATAATGCACATTAAGAGGAGCATGCATACACTGTTCATGAAGATTCAGCAGCATGAATCATACACAGCCACCAGCAACAATGTGTTGCAAGTCAGCCTTGTTGGCTCTGTTGTTTAGCTTTGTTGTTCAGCGTGGAGTTTGTTTTCTCAAGTTAGAAATCCATGCTGTTGATGAAATGTTTCTATGGCGCCGCCCACATACATAGCTCCTCTGCTCCTCCGTCAAACATAGATCACTACAAATTTCGACAGGAAACAAACAGGCCGAGAAGTCATGTTGTTGCAGCAGAGGGAATCTGCCGAATGCAAATGTGTTTACTTATGTGTGAATTATTTAAGTGGTTAGATATCAGTAAGCAAAACACAATAGGAACAGGAATCAGTGCATGAAAGGGCAAAGTGAGAGGATGACACTTTTTGGTTTTTTTTGTTGTTTTTTTTGTCTTTGTGTTTTTTTTAGACTTGGGTGGACATCTTTGGACATATGACGACTGTTTAATGCTACGTTCACACCGGCCTTGGCAACACTTGGTCAACCACTTGTAAATGTTCATTAATGTGCAATTCAGGCTTCTGCCATCAAAACGCTCACATTTGTGTGTTCCTGCGCAAATTTGTCAGTTTGTCAGTTTTCAGGCTCTAAGAACAAAATGCACAGCCATTGAAGGCACGTTACAAGGTGAATCAGTTGAACTTTGATCAGTCATGGGCTCAGATTTGGTAGTGACATATGGATGGAGTCCCTTTTAATTCACTGAAGTGCCAACCGTTTGAAAATTGATCATGATGGATAAATTAATCACTGCGCTTTGTCCCTGACCGGAATTCTATGACAAGTCTTTCATATGTTGAAATGGAACTGTGAAAGAAAAGGCCGGGAGCAACATTCACAAGATTTGAACCGCTCCAACATTTCAAACCAAGCCTCTTCCAATTGTTGGTGCATGCGCTCGTATCAGGTATCGACAGTCCAGTGTGAACACCATGTTCTACAGGCGCGTTCTTGGCAACACAATCCCGGTATGAACGTAGAATAAAGGCATGTTTAGTCAAAAATGTTACAAATGCCACTGTGTTATTTTTCATGGATGTAAATGAGACACGATAGGAAGTTTGATGTCTTTAGTTGTGGGTGTCTTTCTTATCTGATCTAAAGAGTTTTTGCTGCTTTTAAAAAAAAAGCAACAAAAATGTCCAAAACAACAAACACAACTACATTCATACAAAAAGAGAAAAACCTGGGCTAATTATTACAGTATCTCTGCCTTCCAATGTAGCTGCAAGCAGCAAGAAAACTATGGAGGCCAAACGTGAACTTTTTTTAAATGAATTATTTTCTAAATCAAACTCTAAAAAGAAGAAAACAATCCAAAGGCTATATATGTTTTTTGCAGTTGCTGGTTTACGCCACCGCCTCTGGCACTCCGTCTACACATATGCTGCCACATGCTTGTGAAAAAAGAAAAATAAACATCCTTGAAGGGAGTTTTCAGATGCATTGTTTATTAGGTAAACAGAAAAGCTTGAGTTTGAACGTGTGTTTATTTTTAGGTAGCTGAGGGAGAGGCGCTCCCGCCGTCCTTGTGTTAGCCAGTCTCAATTATTTTAGCCAATAGAAGCACATTCCTATTCATGACATTGTCTTCCTTTTGGGTAAGTCACAGTGTTTATTATAACGCCAAAGTGCCACTTCATGGTCCAGCTCTGCAAGACCAGCATTCATTTACCATTGACTACATATGAGGACTGAACTAAAAGACCTCTTCCCACCCCTGGCGTTTCAATTAGGAAGTTCCCACTGTTTTCAAAAAGCCAAAATCCAACAGACTTCTGTAGAGAAATAAACAGCTATTACTCATTCTATTTGTCAGAATAACCATTCTTGCCCTGATCCCTTTTTTTAATATGTTCTTGATAATTCAGTTTTTTCAATTATAGTTTTTTGGTAGCACAAGTTATTTGAGTTATTAATTGGCCAGTCAACAAAAGTAGGTGGTGTTACATTGAATGTTCAAAATGTCTAAGGTGTGGACTTCCAACAAGCTCACTCCTGACTGGCGAAAGCCAAAGAACATTAATTCTGACCAAATGTGACAGCGTCTGTGTTGTGAAAAAATTGTAAATGAATTTACTTCATTTTGATGGAGCCAAAAATAAGGCATTTTCTATGGGTGACGTCACAATGTCATACTCACTCAGTCCAACTCTCATTTACAGTCAATGATATGTACACGTTTTTGGTGGCGTATTCTCTTCTGACGCCATTTGGTCTGTTTCTGATAATCATCTTTTTCTCTAATATCTTCACAGTTGAACAAACACATCAGTGGTGTCTGATTTTGCCGATTGGATGTTCTCAGATTCCAATGAATCAGAATATTGAGATTTTGCCTGTAGCTCACACAGAAGATGCAAATGACATAATAAAAGCCCAGATGTGGACTGAAGGTACATTTGTGGTGGTAGAAGCATTAAAAAAGAATATTGTAAAGGTTTTTCAGACACTAAATCCCTTTGCACAAATAGTTAAGACAAAATTGCTGCATATTTCTCTCCTTGTTCTCTTTATTGTGTGCCTTTATTGATATTTCATCAAATTCCGGGGTGCTGGGAAGATGGTATTGATCCCTTTTCAGTTCTTTGTCTCATCAATCTGCAAACATGTACACTTAAGCACACTTAAGTGGTGGCCTTATTGACTTCTTTATGTGTACTGTATATTAAGAGCTCAGGACCTCATTTCTCTGTGATCTCTCGCAGCACAGTAGGTAGCAAAGGACTCAATGTTTCACAACTAATCTAAATTCTAATTGGGAGCCGATCCCACCCCATGTTGGATGCGGGAAGACTCAAGCTGAAGAGTTTGACTCTTCGCCTCGCATTAATCTGACACTTTGAGCTGAGTCCAGAGACTACTGATTCTGCATCTGACTTTGTGGCTTCAGTGGTGCAAAGGGTCAACCTTGAAAAGAAAACCTTGGAAAAGGAAAGCACTTGGTAGTCGCTGAGCAGATTTGATGCCTTGATCCTGCAGAGGATTGTATACAAAGTGAGTGGAGTGTAAGCAGTTCAGATTTGACATCATTGGTCAAGTTGTGTTTTAAAAATCATCAATTTTTACACAAATCCTGGCTTTGTTTAGAGCTAAAGTTTATTTCACATTTTGATTTAATTTGACCTTTACTGTTTTTCACCATTTTTGGGAGAGGGCTATTTTTTAAGAAACATCATCACCTTTATCTGTATGTTGAAGTCCTGGTAGATCCTACAACTAAACACACTGTTTTGTCAAATTTGATCTAATAAATGTAAAGATACTGTATGAATCCCAGACAGTTCTTACACTGAAAACTGCAGGTAAGCCGGGGTTTCAAATCTTTAAGTTCAGTGGAAGGCTGTCAAGATGCATCTCAATCTGCAGGTACATAGATCAAAGGGTGGTGTGTTGACCAGCAGCTGTGTAGCTAGTTTGTTAGAAGCCTTAGTCACATGCAACCATAGGAGGCGTCAAAAAAACGTACAACTTGCTTGTGTCTCTCCTACTTGCCCCTTACTTACTCGTACGTGTTAAGTGTTCACTACAAACTGTCACTTGGAGCATGCTCGTAGAAACAATGTGCATGAACATCTTTGCTCTACAGGCTCATTAACTGGTCTGCTACCTTGATATTTTGTGTGAGCCGCCTGCCCTGACAGGTTTGAAAGTTTTTTTTCCTGCAGAGTGCCCATATCCACCTGTAAAAGGCACTTGTCACTAAGACTTAAGGTAGTGTCAGCTGACGTTTAGAGCTTTGTTATGATGTGTTGAAGTTAAGGGTGCAATGATTAATCAACTTAATCGATGAATTGATTTTTATTCCTAAGATCCAACCAGATCGATCTGTCTGAGGCAAGTTGTTAATCCAATCGACCTATACCATTATAAAATTGTTTCAAAATGACTCTAGTCATTTCGAAATGAAATGTATTAATTTTATTGATATTGGAAAATATAATTTGGATTGAGACATGTTGGGTTTTTTTGTTTCACTGTAACGTCAAAACAACCAAGTGCATCACAGTGGACAACACAGTTTTGCAAAGACGTGATCATACAGCGTGGAAGAATGTTCTAAAAATGTTCCGTTTGTATTATTTTAAGGTGAAAAGAAAAGGTGGGCTGAACTTTCTCAAACTAAAATGTGCATGGATTAACATGCTTGTTTACTTGTCTGTTTTACACATTTAATTTACACGTTCAAGAAATACAAGGAATCTGGAAAACGTCACCTGCACTGTTCAGTACCAGGTATTTATCTCTGAGTCACACTGGTTGAAGTTTTGGCTGAAGATGTCCTGGATCCATTTTAGGTCAGTGAATCAGATCGTTCAAAATGAACCAATATTGAATATGAATCCTATCAGCAACCACTAACTATCCTATGAATTGAATCGCTGTTATAATGAATGGTTACACCCCTAGTTATGGCCCGCAGCAGCAGGGTCCTGTCTGCAAGGACCATATTGTTTTTGCTTTAACCCAAAAAACGAAAAAGCCCTTTAAAAGGCCTCAATCCAAGGGCCTAAGCTTTAACAGACCTGACCAGTGTGTAGTACAAGACAAGATACACAAAAGGACACACTTAATCCTAGACGCAAAAACTTCTATATTGTTTTTGCTTTGTTTATTATTATTATTCTTCTTTCTTTCTGCAAGTTTGAGCCAATTTTTCACCCCCGCCACATACCCGAAAACTCACCAAAATTTCCACATACCTGGGGAAAATGTGAAATGAATTTTCGACATAGTGCACGAAACCCCCCCCACGACGATGACATCACGGCGTGCGATCCCGTAAAAAAAATGAATGGGCCAAAAATCGCTTATGGGGCCAAAAAAAAAAATTTTGAAATACGCACACGAAACCAAAACACACGTGTCGGGGGTATCCAGGAGAGCTTTTGAAATCATTATGGGGGGGCCGCACGACCCACGCCTTGGCGGCCATTTTGTGGCGAAGTGCGAGATTTGGCGATTTTCACGTTTTTCCGCAGAATGGGAAACCGACACTTTGGTTCTTCCGATTTTTACGAAACTTCACACACATCCCGCCAGCCGGAGTCTACAATCACCACAGAAGTTTCATCGACCTTTGACCTCGGGAACTGGCCGCCATCTTGAATTTTTCAAAAAAAGCACGTTTAGTACAAGCTACAAACGAAAACTCGTCCTAGGGATTTTCATCAATCATCTTGTAACTTCACGAGCATCAATGGCCGGGAACTGTGGACAAAATGTTGGAATTAGAAGTTGTAGAATTTGAATGGCGTGCGCGTGGCGAGCTCGCAACCGCCACGGTTTTAGCTAGCTTGCGCATGTTTTAGCGAAATATCACGAAACGCATATCCACGCGTGCGGTACGCCAAGCTGAACGTGGCAATGTAACATTTGAAACTGTAATGTAAAAATTGAGGCCAGGGGAAGCGAAAAACCGACGCAAAAAAAAGCGCTGACTCGGCGAAAAAAAAAAATTTCGGAATTTTTTTTTTAGAATTGACGAACGAAACCTACGGAACTTTATCGGGGATATCCAAACGAAGATTTAAAATTATTACGTGATGACCACCCGACTCACTCCTTGGCGGCCATTTTGTTTCAAAATCTGACAATTGGCGATTTTCAATTACATCAAAAGTGACCTTTTGTTTTGGCGATCTTAACGAAATTTCGTCCAAAGGGTGCTAGCGCAAGTCTACACTGACATGTAGAGTTTCGTTGACCTTTGACCTTCGGAAGGGGCCGCCATCTTGAATTTACAAAAAAAAGCTAGTTTAGCACTAGCTTCAAACGAAAACTCGTCCTTGGAATTTTTATCGATCGTCTTGTAACTACTTGGGCAGCAAGAGGAAGCAATTGCGAACAAAATGTTGGAATTAGAAGTTGTAGATTTTAAATGGCGTGCGCGTGACAACCTTGCAAAAGTGGCGCAGTCTTTATACTCGGCCAATTTTTGATGGATTCTTGTGAAAATTCAATATGTTGAGCCCAGACCAGAACTGGACATGATATAATAGAACCGGATACGAATATATTAAAAATGTGGGCGTGGCTAGCGAATAACCTTTGTTGCTAAGGGGTTTTAAGGGTTAACGTTTTCCGATTTGTCTGAAACGGACGTCTATCTGTTCGGTGTCACGGGGCGATCAAAACCTAAAATGGTTGCTATGGCGATTAAACCAACAGAAAAGCCGCCATTTTGAAAAAAGTGCTTTTTTTTCCCATTAATTTCTTATATAGAGCATAATGGGGTTCTTTGAGGGCAGTTTCTGGGTTAAGGCAATGTATTAGCAACATGCTAACTTTTTCCACTACATTGACTTATAATGGGGTTTTTTGGGCTAATTCTGAGTTAAGCTAACGTTTTAGCAATATGCTAACTTTTTTAGCTAATTTGGCTTATAATGGGGTTTTTTGGGCTAATTCTGAGTTAAGCTAACGTTTTAGCAATATGCTAACTTTTTTAGCTAATTTGGCTAATAATGGGGTTTTTTGGGCTAATTCTGAGTTAAGCTAACGTTTTAGCAATATGCTAACTTTTTTCGCTAATTTGGCTAATAATGGGGTTTTTTGGGCTAATTCTGAGTTAAGCTAACGTTTTAGCATTATGCTAACTTTTTTCGCTAATTTGGCTAATAAAAGGGGCTTTTTGGGCTAATTCTGACTTAAGCTAACGTTTTAGCAGTATGCTAACTTTTTTAGCTAATTTGGCTAATAATGAGGTTTTTTGGGCTAATTCTGAGTTAAGCTAACGTTTTAGCAATATGCTAACTTTTTTCGCTAATTTGGCTAATAATGGGGTTTTTTGGGCTAATTCTGAGTTAAGCTAACGTTTTAGCATTATGCTAACTTTTTTCGCTAATTTGGCTAATAATGGGGTTTTTTGGGCTAATTCTGAGTTAAGCTAACGTTTTAGCAATATGCTAACTTTTTTCGCTAATTTGGCTAATAAAAGGGGTTTTTGGGCTAATTCTGAGTTAAGCTAACGTTTTTGCAGTATGCTAACATTTTTCGCTAATTTGGCTAATAGTGGGGTTTTTTGGGCTAATTCTGAGTTAAGCTAACGTTTTAGCAATATGCTAACTTTTTTCGCTAATTTGGCTTATAATGGGGTTTTTTGGGCTAAAAGTGTGATAGGGTCAATCGTGCACTTTGGGGGCGGTGGGAGGGGGCTCATAGGTGGGCGGTAGGGGCAAGAGTGGTGCGTAGAGGAGGGCGGCAAGGGCGGCGGAGGCGTGAAGAGGCCAGGGCTAGGGCGGCGGAGGTGCGAGGAGGCCAGGGCTAGGGCGGCGGTGGCTTGTAGAGGCCAGGGCTAGGGCGACGGATAGCGCCTGCGGGCCATCCAACGCCGCTTGCGGCTTTAATTATAGTTAAATCTTCTGTCCTATACCGTGATGCTGTGGCATCAGGCGGTAAGTGTCACACACGCAGAGTTCTTTAAATCCTTAGTTGACTCCACTTTCTCACTCCTCTGCTCCTTCCCAACTGCCCTCTGTCTGTCTCTGCCTCTGTCTCTGGATGGTCTCTGGTCCTTCCCCGCATCCCGCCACAGTTGAACAGATTGTGTCTGTATTCCAAGCCGCTTCCAAACAAAAGGCATGGGACCATTTCTCCAAAGCTCAGCGCAAGAACCTGGACATGTGGCGCAAGCAAGCAGAGGTTGGTACACTTTCTACATCATTGTAACTTTCTTTAAGGGTAATTTCCCTTTTTGGTTATAATTCTTCACTATGATACTTAGATTCATGTACAAAATGATAGCTTTAAGAAAGGGTTTAAGAATAAAACAGAAGTCAGTACATGGAATGGCTGCAGTCTGAAGGATCCAGTCCCCTCCTCCCTTCCTTTCACCCCTGAACTCCCCCATGAAGGATACAAGCTGCTGGGTGAGTCTTTCCTGATCATTTTTTTGCCAGCTTCTTCCCAGCTCAAGTGACATCACAGCTCTAACTTAACACATCTAACAGTGGAAGAGCTGAAAGAGTGTGCATTTACTCATCTAATAGCACATTTCTCACCCCCCTCGTCTGCGCCACCATTGTTCTTTGGCAAATGGGATATGAATTAGCACGATTGTGCAGGAATATATGTAAAGGAGAGAGTGAAGTATGTTGCAGCCCGGGGTCTAATGGACATTTTATGATCAGTTCTTGATTGGTAAGTTTCTTTTAACCCTAGTCTGAAAAACTGTCATTTTTAGTTGCATTGACAAAAGCTGCACAGACGATCACAGAATCATGTGGCCGCAATCATCTTTCACAAAAAAACGTTTCTTTGTAAGGTAGGTGTTGTTTTAGCTTTCCCACAACAACATTTGCAGGAAGTGATTTCTCGTTACAGATACAGAGAAGGTCTTTTACCACAGATATGATGGGTAATTAGGTAATGCATGTTAATATGCAGCTGTTTGAGCTATGTCCACATGTGAGTGTTCAGGAAATACCTTCTCATTATCGCCCACTAAGGTGCTGAAGGTTCCCCAATGACGTGCTTACTGGAAGAGCCATATTCTGCACATATAAAACAAGTAAACGTTTATGAAAATCAATTGTATTGACGAAAAGTTCTTTATGCAATTAGATTATCCACCAGAAATTCTGCAGGGTGACATGAAAAATCCATAAAGACTCGTCTTTCCTCCTGTGTCTGCTTTATGCTCGACATTAACTGGAAGGAACTGCCTTTTTTAAATTAAATGTCAGACATCATATTGTGTGTTTGTGTGCATCTAAAGATATGAGTTAGGGAAAATATGGGTTTGACTTTGTTAAACTATGTAGGGGTCAAAGGGCGTACAAATAAAGTTGTAATGTCAAAGGTGGATGTAAAGAAACATTTCCTTTATTGATTTATTTTCATTTTTACTGTGTTCACTTTTATGAGCTTGTAGCAAACATTAGAAATACAATCATATTTTCTTCAGTGACAGTATTTTACACAAATCACAAAAATCTGTTCTGGTTTAAGACAAATGAGGAGAATTATGTATTTGCACCTGTAGTTGTTGTGTGGTCAATATGTCAAATTCAATAAAATAAAAAAAAACAATAAATGTATTTCATACATCTAAATAAACATTCAACATTTTTGTTGAATTAACCCCGTCAAGCCAGAATTTATTTCCAATTACCATGTTTTTCAGATTATAAGTCGCTACAGAGTATTAAGTTGTAAACACCCCAAAAAATGGATAATGAACAAGAAAAATAAAATCTTACGTAAGTCGCACTTTTGGGAGAACTCCGCAATGCCTGGCGTAATGCTGCGTTCACACCAAACACAATTCACACATCACATGAACTGGGCTCTCCTGACGTGACTCAGAACGACTTGAACCAGTCACTGTCGTCTGGCTTCAAATGGTGGCACCCAAAAAAGGAAAATGAAAAATGGCAACTGAATTGGCTTAATTTTGCGATAGCCAGAGATGAGGCATCTTTTGGTGACGTCCCACCCCTCTTCGCCCTGTGATGATAATATATGTCACTGGTGTGGATGCACAGCGGTCGCATACCTCAAACGGTCTATATCACTGCGCAGGCTTCTTTAAAACAAACGTTTGCTTCATCATCTGAACTTAAAAAGTGATAGGAGGTGTAGTTCTCTCTGAACTGATGCTTTATTTAACCTATCATGATAATCAGCATGCTGTATACTATGAAAAATACAGTATATAAAAAACTATTATTTTGTGTTTTTCTGTATAAGTACATTTAGTGGAGATCTGAATTTAAAGGTATGTTCTGAGTTTGCAAATTATGCCATTAAGGGATTCCAATGTTGTCTTTTGTTTATTTGGTCACTTTTGAACTCCAAATGGGATTTTCTCCAGTTTTTGTTGGCATTGTGTCCATGGTAATATACGTATATTTTTAGAGTGAAGCTGCTGAACTTTCCCTCTCTTACTCATTGCTTCGCCTTCTCTGCCTCTCTGAGATGAAAGCTGCAGCCTTTGATTTTTGTGCACGGCTGTTCTGTGAATCCACACCTCCTGTGTGAAGGTCAGAGAACTATGAGGTGAGGCTCAGAGTGTCAGAAAGCCGCATGGAGCTGCAGAGGTGGGTGATGCTTAGTTAGGCTTCGTTAATTCTTTAAAAATAAACAAAGAAATAAAATCACAGTTAAACGCAGGGGTTTTTTCCACATAAAGACCTGTCATAGAGTAGGTAGCGGCAGAGCTGGCAGCTTGTGATCAGTGCAAAGAGGTGAGTAAATGTTGTTCTAGGAGGTTCATTCATCATCAAACAGCCTCAGCCATATTGATAATTCAGTACGATGGTGTGGCGAGGAGCAGGCAGGTGTTGAGCAGAATCCGGCGGCTTGCGGTGGCTTGTGCGGCACGCACAGCTGACTGGCATGCTGCATGTGCTCGAGCGTGTTAAAAATACCTGCTTAACTTCTGCTTTCCACTGATAAAGTAAGCTGACATCTAGCAGTAACTTTATTTACTATTGGGCTAATTCAGCTGCTTTCAGCCCTTATACACACACATATATACATATATATATATACATATATATACATATATATATATACATATATACACATACATATATATATATATGTGTGTATATTCCTGAACTCTTGTCTGTGGTTCTCATGTGTACAGTGCATTATCTACTGTTACTTTAGGTAACTCACAGAAAACTTTTCTTGAAAACCTAATACATTAGCTTTTGCAATCTTTATTTTTTTATATATTTTTTTAAAGAAAATAGGACTATTGAGATTGTAATTCTCCTCAGCAGAGTTAAGTAATGGTAATCATCCCAATTTTCTCTGCCATTAGCCTGCCGAGGTTGTGATCAGTCATCCATGGAAAATGACTTCATGTGTTTGAAGCTTTTCCAATATTAGCCCTGTTATATCCTGCCCAACGCTTATATTTTTCTTTGTAAGTCATTCTATGGAAGTGAGCCGACCGCTATTGTCTGTAAGAGCCTCAAAGCTCAGCTAAGTATTGAAGCAGATTCTGAGTCCAACCCACGGTGGCATTTACATTATCCTGTCAAAAGCAGGTGAGTAAGGCTAATGGCATCTTTGCTGTCGTTTTCGGAGCTTAAGCTTTATCAGGGTTCTCCGGAGGTGAAGGGCCATGACTTTCCGCCTGACAATTACTCTCCTTCCAGACAGTCTGACAGGAAGTGAGGAAGTGCCAAGGCTCCAGGCACATTTTACACGAGTAGAAGCAGGGCTGATGAAGTTATCTTTACTTCCCTAACTTTGAATTTCTTTCCAGTACAGCGTTGATGGATTAGTGGCAGAAAATGAGGTGTCTTGGTCTGGGGATGCTGATGATCTTCAAAAAACCTTAATATCCAACACATGATACCCCCTTTTATTATCTAAAATAAAAAAACGTATTTCACTGCCCTTCATGGCTTACCAACCATTTATCTCTCATGTGAAAACATTTAAAAATTCTCTGAAGTTTAAGTACATAGATGTTTGGCATCAACATTTCAGTCACTAAAACACTTCTGATTCTGCACCACAGACCGTTCACAGAGGGCAAGATGAATTTGTTTATGAGAGTCGCTCTGTGCCGCTCGGGGGAATAAAAACAGAGACAGGTTGGTAACACTGCAGCGAGGTGCCACAGTGATGCCTCAGCAATTTGAGAATAGATTCTCAATCAATACGCTGCCTAATCTGCTCCGTCTGCTCATCACATTCCCTTCTTTCGATGCCTTCGCTCTCTGCTGCTGAATCACTGTCTGTTGTTTTCTACCCAGAGAAGCTTTTCAGCTCAGCTGCCGCAGATCCTCCATGACTTTATGCCCAGGTTTACATCAGCAGTCAAACAGCCACTTTGTTCTACTTTAACTTGTTTCTCAAAGGCAACCTAAGCATACTTCTGGAGGTGACTTCTATTTTGAGCCTGTTAAACGATAGTTCTTAGAATGCATGTGGTTTCATCTCATTTGATGTGTTGTTTTATTTGTTTTTTTCCTGCTGTAGTGTATCAGATCTATTTTAGAGGAAAAATAAAATAGTGATAAAACAACTGTTAGGGCATTAGTACATGGCTCCAGGCTCTTATAGTTAAAATTTCAGATTAGAGTTTTAACCTTTAAATGCCGAAGATGTCGCCTCTGACACTTCAATACCACATGCTCTTTGAGACACTGAATACGCTGGAGCTACATCTCCAGTGTTAAAGGGTTCAACTCGATGGTGTAATTACAGGAGAGAAAAGAAAGGACTCACTTTCCTGTACTTTTAGAATAAGATGGGAATAAGCAGCTGAACAAATCAATAGTTGTTTGGCTCAAGTAGACCCCAACTACCTTATTTCCCCCACCGTGCTATAAAGTGTAAATGACTTAGTGTCCTTTCCTGGCATTTCTTTGGTGGTCAAGCATGCACCTCATTACTTTTTTCCATAAAGACCAGAAACAGAAAAAAAATTAGTGTTGGATGAATTTGTTTCGGAGAAACTGCCAAATTCAAAAACATTCCAAGAATGGGAATAGTGAACCTTAGCGTAGGGACAGTAAACCGTGCAACAGCAAAGCACCGTCAAAACCAGATGCTAAGCTACATTCACACTGCCCTCGGCAACATGCATAGTTACTCACATTTTTAAGACTGTTTTTGGGCTCTTCATGCAAAACACACATTGATTGTATGTTGAAAGTTAAAGCAGGTCAAACTTTGACCAATCAGGGACTCACAGAAGTGCCGACCGTTTAAAAATTGATCATGGAGGAGAAAGGAATAATTGCGGTTTTTGTTTGGCTGGAATTCCATGACACCAAGTCTTTCGTGAAAGAAAAGAGCTGTGATAGAAAAAGCCTGGAGCAAGATTCACCAGATTTGCACCCCGGTGGCAGAGACCTCAGCAGAACAACTTTGACGTATCATCTTCTAGAAGCTTCCTACAGCTGCTTCTTAACTAACTGTTGGATAATTGTAGGAAATGAGGGAAGCTGACTATATGTTTAGCTTCTGTAAAATATGAACACTTCAGTGTTTTCTAAAGAAACTGCTGATTTAATTTTTTTTAAATGCATAAAAGTTGCAGCAATTTACTGTTTCTCTTCAAGAGCTTTGCAAAACCCACGTCCCATTATCAGGTTTGGTTTGTAACTAAGTGTTTGAAAGATAAATGGTTCAGTAACTGATATTTCCACTCCGTCTTTAGGTCAGTCCTTGCTGAAATGTGCTCATCTGCGTCTCCTTTCTGCGTTTACAGGAGATCAGAAACATGCACAACGAGCAGCTGATGGGCATCAGGCGAGAGGAAGAGATGGAAATGTCTGATGATGACATGGAGGACCCTCCTGACAGCAAGGACTCTGAGGACTCAGGTGTGTGTTTGTCTACAGACCAGCAATAACAGCATTTGGACAACACAACTGAAAACCCAAAGATACCAATCCACGGGTGGTTGAACAGCTGAGGCGTTCTTCAAGATAAATGACAACTGCTGTCTAATTTTCATGTGGAGTTATGACCAAAGTCCCATAATCTGCTGAAGCAACAAAAAACTAATGGTGCTGATCTTCCCCAAACCACATCCAATAACCAATGAGTCTGGAGGATGAGTCTCCAGGGAAACATGCAGAAACCATTCATCAAAACGCCAAAAGTCATCTCTCACCCTGAGTTTCATTCCTCCAAACCCACTTAGCTTTTTTCATGTTCTTTCCACCTGTTAATCCGCCTGATATCTTTCATTGCTGGCATGTCAACGTCTCTTATTAACATGCAAATGTATGTAAATGCATTAGTCAGCTCAGCTTCTCCCATCTACTGCCCTCAGTAATTAGAATTGTTGTCAAGGACCCATCGTTTTCCTTGATACTGCAGGACTGGCTGATGTGGCACAGTGTGGAGTGTTAACACACGATTCACTAACATTTTAAACAAGGGGCATTTCAGCTCATCAACTTGCCCCTGCTCAAACACCTGATCCTGACTCCCATCTCTTGAATCGTGAATCGATGCTGCACACCTGAGCTACGTGCAGAATAGAGCGGTAAAGCCTCACTGCTACCTTTTTGATATGTTCTCATTCCGAGGTGATGAGGCTTTCGGATCAATACTCTCCTCACATCAAACCCTATTTTTGCTTGGAGAGACATCCACACAAACCTCCATGTGGAAACACTCACCCAGCGAGAGTCCATTAGCACAGCCAGTGGTCCTTCATGATAGACTGCAGGCAGCTCTCATGAACAGAACCTGGTTGACCAACACAGAACAGAGCTCATCTTACCTGCAGCCGCAGCAAAATTCCTTTTTCTTGAAATGTTCTCCTGAGGTCTCCTGAGAGCATCTCTGCGTGTCGTCCCTCTGCTCCAAAAGTCAGGTCAAACATAAGACTGAAGACAATCTGGGATTAATAAAGCCTTCAGTCACCGTCTGTAGCACCAAATGAATCTTCTGGTTCACAAATAAGCCCTGTTGGGTTTCTCAGCATGTAAAGAAAAGATTGAGATTTTGTCACAGACTCGCAGTGTTTTACTAAACGTAACACAGTGATCCAGGTCATGGAGGTGCTTGAGCTGTGAGTCACACAGCACTAAGAAAAAGTCTGATTTGCAGTTCCAGCTGGTTGAAGATAAACACAAGAGCTTTCGACAGGAAGCCAAATGGTTTCATTAGCAAACATTTATCCGATTTATTTCTTTGAGTTAAGGATGTGGAACTTCTTTGCATGTGTTTAGAAAATGCAAGAATGCTGCGTTTGTTTTGTTATGCACACTCAGAGCTAAATTTGGCTGGTCTGAATAAACGAGCATGAGGAGCCACTCATTAACGCTGTGACCCAGCTGAAGGGTGATCCATAATAACCTGCGTATTCTGCATTCTGTTCTGTTTGACACATGTAGGTGTTTCTCAAGCAGAAGCCTTAAAGGAGGAGAACGACTCGCTGCGCTGCCAGCTGGACGCCTACAGAAACGAAGTAGAGCTGCTCAAGCAGGAGCAAGGCAAGAACCAGCCAATCAGGAGCGAGGAGGACAGCACTCACTCGCAGCAGCTCAGCTTCCTGCAGCAGGCTCTGCAAGGCATGCAGAAGGTAATGCTTCTCATTCACACACACGTACAGAGACATTTAGTCACAGCTTTCCACACATCAACGCGACAATGACTTGAATCCACCTCAATGCACTCAGAAGAACAAGACCACTCGGGGTAACCCATCGAATTTCCCTCGCAGGATGAAAACCCCAACCGTCACTTATTCATGACCCAGCACTTAAAACGAACAGCAAAATTCAACTGTTTGAAACCGCTCAAGATGAATATAGATCCAGATTCACTTAATTCTTGCGAGAAGACGACCAGCTCAGCGCTGTAGATGCTTTTGTTAAAAAGTCAAACGCTTGTTTAGGAAAGAATAGTGCAAACCGGCATGTGGTTATGATTCATGACTGCTGAGTTACATTTTCAGCTTATGGTTTTATAAAAAGTTGGCTTTAATTAATAATCAAATTCATTTAAAATGCAGTCTAAACTACGGTGTTTGCTGTTTTCTATGCAGCATCCTTTAAGCAAAGTCACACAGGCAAATCAGAAAGAAAATATAAGGAAAAAATTACAAAATTAAACCATTTGGAAGCAGATATAACATGGAGCCACTATTAAAAAAGCAGGTCCTGTATGAATGTTAAGTGTGAAACATCAAAGATGTTTTGCACACCTTTGTAGGCAGGTCACAACTGAAAGGTTGCACCTTTCAGTTGTTTTAAAAATACCCCATATACCCATTCACAGCATATTGAATATAACCACTTCTGAGACCCCAGTCTCATTAGCATGGTTCAAACTTTCATTAAAAACCCATTGCAGAGCCCATATCTCGGTCCATCTTTTCTGCACTGTCGTTCATCATCCTTCCACTAGGGGCAGTAAAAGGTCTTTACCTTCTCATTTTAAAATGGCTGCTTTCATGAAATCACAAGAGCGCTTTTGGTGAGCAAAGTTGAGCTAATTGTCAGAACTTTTTGGTGCGGATTACTCATCTATTGTATATGTATTTAAATGAACACTTTCTGAATTGAAATAACAACATTTATTCATAATGGTTTCTTTATAATACAGTTAGATCATATTAAAATGTGTGCTTTTTTTCCTGAGCACAAATGTCAAGTTTTTGCACCTTAAACTAACATTGCTGTTAGTAAAAATGAACAATATCACCCAATGCTTCATAATTAATACTATTTAGAATTATTATTTTAAATCTATTTAAAATTGTAATAATTTTGCAATTTTTTTGTGTATTTCATCAGAAGGTTTAAAAACATCTTAAATCCAAAAATAATGATGTACGTTATTTGATTTAGTAGGTTTTAGAGAATTATTTGTAATTTCTTGTTTTAAATGACTATACTATTATGCACATTTTATTTATTATTTGTAAATTAATTAGTTGAAACTTCTCGTTTTTAAATGACCAAATGATGCACTTTTTTATTTATTTGATGCAAGTTGTTATTGTTTTCTTTTTTTTATATTTATGATGCATTGACTTAAGAGTACTAATATTTTGTTGTATATGTGACAATGATTAATAAAGTAATTAACTATCAAGGCAGCTACATAGATGTACATTACAGGGTAAAAGAAATGCAAGTTATGTCCAAGCCCCATACTTTTGTGTTCTCGGAAGTCAAGCTTACCCAGAGGTACCAAAGGTTGCAGTTCGTCAACAGACCACTTGTGGCAGGTTTCAAATGGGAGCAATTTCCTATAGACCCCAAAGATCATAAGTCAGATTGTACACCAAAAATAAATCTTAATACAGTCTGGTTTAAAGGATCTTTCAGCTCTTTATTGTTTTCAGGTTTTATTTTTCCTGTGCAGAATCTAATGAATGACAAAAAGGATCTGTTCTGTGTTTATAGATCTATAACACCAATGAAGTACGACACACAATAAAATGAGGTGTTTTTCTTCTAAACAGTAGCTTCATTTTTCTGACATTCAGTCCTTTCATGTGAAGCTGGGGTCTGCCTTAACCGGCACAATGTAAGATGTGACTGACAGCACAGCCACGGCATTTTAGAGTCAATCAACCTCCGTGATGTCAAACTTCCGGGACAAATCCACATGAATTCAAGCATTAAGTCTCTGCAGTGACCGCAGAACTACAGCGGAACTCATTAAAAAGCTTCTGTAGAAGAATTTCTGCTGCTCTCATCAATCGCCGTTAATCTAAGGACTCAAATATATTCAAATTGCAGGTCATCTAGTTTTGGGTAAAATCTGAAGAGCAAGCTCTGATAGACCAGCGTCCCTTAAATTTACTTTGAAAACGTAGAAAGCTCTTAATTGATGGTGACATTTGTCAGGCCGCCCCTTTTCCCCTTCATCGTATCATGTAACAGAGAATTTTGATGGACTTCAGTTTAGGAGAAAAGAATCCATTAAGGTTCGACTGTTCATTTCTGCTCCAAAGGAGTGATTACCTTTTTGAACTTTCTTGTCTTGTTGTAGATTTATGCAACAACTGGCTTAAATTGGCTCCAATACTTTGGAAATTGAATCCCTCTGTTACTTAATTTTCCAAAGAAACATTAGAGGGAATCGGGACAGACCATTAAATCTCTTGTCCAACCACCAAATTGTTCATGCTTTTGCTGTGAAAGGAAGTCATCGTGACAGGAAATTGATTTTTAAGGTGTTTGAATGACTTTAATGGACACGATGGAGATATATTTAGTAGGATAGCACATACAGTGTTAGGTGAGATTGATTTTTTTTTTTTTACTTCAAATACGTTCGTCTCATACCATCCAGTCATTACGCATTTTAATGTCGTTCCCTCTCCACTCAAATGTTTGAACAATCAGTTCATTTCTCTCAAGACACGAGCCCTCATGAATTTCTGATGAGGTCTCAAATCAGTTTGAGATCTTTTTTTTTCTTTTGAAAGCCTAAACGGTCCTCTGAAAATGAAATGTTGAGCAGCAGCTCACATGGCAACAGTTTGACAAAAGAAAAGAATTCCCACCAAGTGCAGCCTCCACGTCAGCTGGAGGGGACACAGGCAGCCTTCAGTAACCCTGCAAAGGGCACAAACACAAACAAGCGTCTATCAGACGCATTTCAAAGGAATCATCTGAAGAGACTGAAATGACAATAACATTTACATTTAATCATGGTTGTGGGAGAAGAGCTCTCGTCCGCTTCATTCATGAGTCACATTTCATTCAAGTCAGGCTGATGCGCTGAGTGCAGCCATTGGATGTCATCAGAAGTGACAGGAGTGTGTCAAGCAAGTACCTTCACCCGTCATCAGCTGATGTGACATGTGTACTTCTACATTTCAAGCATCAGCAGTTTCCAGCACAGTAGTATAAAAAGATTGTAAATAGAAGCACAAATCTGGTTTCCAAGAGAAGCAGAACGGTTTTTATTTTAGCTTTTTGCAGGTTAATTTAAGAGGCAAAGTAAACAGAGTTTCTTATATAAATGTGTAGCCTAATGTATGAATCTTTATTTCATATGAGCTGTGTTATTGATTTATGTGTTGGTAATGGCATCTGACTCTGTCAGTGTATGTTTTACTTTAAAGAAAGGGATTTACCTTTTTTTATTTTGGAAGTTTAAAATAATTTTATTCCTAAATTTGACTGTCTTTCTTATTTTTGTAAATCATTCATAAACATAAAAAATGGTTTATCATCAAATAATCTATCAGCAGTGCACTCCAGGTGAATTTATGCATCACTTAAAGTTTAAGCCTCCTGCTCCATGAGGACTTTACAGCTCCCCCTGAAACTGTGTGGGTTTTCCCACAGGTGATACGGCCCTTGTCCACAGTCCAAATATATGCACATTAAACTGATCAGTGATTCTGTGGGTCTCTGCAGGTGAGAGGAGTGGGTGTGAGTGTTCGTTATTGTTTTGTATGGCCCCCCGATGCTGTTTACCTGTAAACAGTAGCAAGTAGGTTTCAAAAATGAAACACTTTGTGTTTGCGCGTCTAAACTATTGGGATTTTTTGGAAATTGAGTAAAAAAGTTCCCTCAGAGTGTTTTTTTATGATGTTAGTGTTTGCACTCTGAGGAGTGAGAAAGTGGAACACGATGACTAAATGCCAGTTCCTGTGCAGGATGCAAGTCATTTATAAAAATTCGTTCTACATTGCTATGAAGCTTTACCCAACATTACCTGCTTGACTGATTAAAAACAATAAATTGTTCCTCAACCTCCACAGCGGCCTCCCTTTGATGAGTATGACCATTTTGTACAGTTGGTTTAGAGTTAATTAATGTTTTCTTCCTTCTGTTTATGCAGCAACTGCTAAAAATGAGGGAAGAGTTGAAACAGCGTGAGGCCGAGCTGCAAAAGAGCTCAGAGGACAAACTGCAGCTGAAAACACAAGTCCAGAACCTGAAGGAGGGTCTGCAGAAACTGCAAAGCACACAAGCAACGCAGGTCAGTGTGAAGAAAGCACGTCATTCTGGCAGGTTTCCCTCAGGGCAAAGAGAGGGCAGAAGTTTGTAACAAAACTCACCTGAGGCTATCATTTCGGTTGAGACGTGAATCCATACATATTGATGTTTTTTCATGGAGTCAGATCATAAATTTATGCTTCTAAAAGTCACAAGTTATGGTTTTTTTAAATGTTGTATTCGGCTGTTAACGTGTGTCAACAAAAACATTTAAATATTACCAATTCCATTTTATGTTGCAGAGAAATCAAACGGACATCACACTCCTCAAGGATCTTGCTAAATCTTCTTTTTGTAGATATTCAACTTGATTTTCATAAAATTACAACTTTATTTTAAAAAATTAAGATCAGTGTGAGAAAGGGGCACTTTCTTTAAAGTTTTTCTACTTCAAACCAAGCGCTGCGGATGGCGCATTGTTCCTCAAACCCGTCTGCAGCAAAAGTTTTGAGGCCCTTTTTTTTTCCTCTGTCAGGGACTTTTCGCAGCACTTCAGATGCTGATTCGCGTGTTCCTCTGCCACGGGAGGAGAGCGCGCCCGTCATTTCTGAGCGCCTCAGCTTAAGCCCCTCTGGAATTAGGTAATAATACAAAGTAAATGCTCGGGAAGCAGTTTGGGAGCCTCTCCTCATGTTGTCTGTTTGCTGAGGGATCCTTGGATGTTTCACGTAATTCAGAGATGAATTGCATTAACAAATCCCTCCAGAGGGGGGCCAAAGTTGTCAATAAGTAGTTAATGGCGATGACTTTGATTAGAAATGCGTCCCAGTGACTGTGAGCTTGGGGGACTATGCTAATTAAATTCCAGTATACAGACAAACATGAATCATGAGAGACAGACTCATTACAGGCAGAAAGAGAAATCAATTTTGGGGTGTGGGTTCCTCTGAAGATTAGCAGTCATTCTGAGGTATTTTGTCACGTTGAGTTTTCTTTACGGCGTCATTTCTGCTTGGTGGCTTCAATCACGGTCCCTGCTGTCACCCAGCTGTCACCACACATTACTCCTGCGACTCCCGTGCAGGTCACTCAAGACATTACCCTGATTATTATTATTGTGATGATGATGATGATGATGATCACAACAAACGAGTTGATCATTTTGTCATGTATATCACTGACAGCCGTTCTCTCCTCTGACTGATACGTTCAAAATGTCTATGATAAAAAGGGATCAGTGAGATCTTGACTAGAATTATGGACTGATGGTTGTCCCGTTGGGTCCAGGCCTTTATCCCCCCCAAAAATCATCAATGCAACAAAGACATTGGACATTGCTCTCATTGGATTTCATAAAACTCCACAGGAAGTTTTAGGAGGGAGAAACAAATGAAATTCTGCTGGAATATTTGCTTTATAGTGTAGAGGGCACGCAGGTGGTCCACAGGAAATATCAAGGTCGTAGACCACTCGGTGAAAATGTTGTGAAAATGTTAAAGTGAACACGTAACATGTAAGGGGAAGTATGTGGGACACAAAAGAGCTGCTCTTCTCTGCTTCAGAATCCGCAGGAATTCAAAGTTGAATTGTGTAAAGAGTTACGGTAGCCAAAAGAACGGAAACACTGCAGCTAAAGCTTCAGTTTAAAGGGGTTAAGATGGGTCTGTTTCTGTCAGTGACCCTCTATGGTTCCAGACAACCAAAAAACCTGCCCCCCCTCCCTCACATGCCAACACTCTATTGCACACCATCTTTTGGACTCATATAAAACATATCGAGAAAAAACATGGAACTTTTTTTGATTGACTTCTTCCCTCATGATTGTAAATCATGTTTGTGCTCAGGAACACATCTATGCATCACTATAGCTTAATGCAAGCATGACTATCTCTGCAAATGCAACTGTAAACATTCTCTTTTTAAAAAACATCCTAAGCAGCAATATTCAGTCATCTCTGCATTTTTGCAAAAGAATAACCAAAGGTTCTGGTGAACTTTAAAGCTTTGACTCTCTCCAGCTTTCATAGCTTTTGATTGAGCTAAAAAAACTTGTTGTGCATCCGTCAGCATGCCCTTAACTGACAGCAAGAGAAAAAGGACAATCATGAAAATGAAGGCATTTTCTGACCTTTTCTATGCTAAATAAACAGTGAAGTGTTAATCAGTTAACATGATGGAAGAAAAAGTTGTGAAGATTAGAGCGACAGAGGAATTTCCTGCTGATTGTTCAGCCTCATCATTAAAGCAAAGCTGTCGTGAGTAATCAGGACTCAGTCTGTTTCATATTCAATGACTGACTTGTTTGTTCCAGGTTGTACAAAGGACGAGAAGCACCTTTGTTTCACGTTAGCTCATTTCTGGACATGGATCTCATTGTAAACACAGATTTTTGTTTTTTCCTGTTGTCTTGTCCCCTTACGACGCATTATTCATCATCTGATGTGCTGCAGCTGGAGATGCAGAAGCAGGATGATCGAGGCAGTGAGGAGAGCGTCAATCAAAGCAGCGTAAGTGGAAAAACTTTGAGCATCCTCCCTCCTCCAGACTGCTCTGATTCTCTTGCTCTTCTGTTTCTTTTTGGGAGTTTATCTCTCTCCTTGCTTATTAATCATCCCCTGATTTCTCTCTCCAAACGTCTTGCGGTGACACGACAGATCATTACAGGCCAAGCCGGTTGGCTGTAATCACATTAGTCACTGAATAAATCACGCAGACACAAGCAGGCTTGCAAATAAAAGAGTCATAAAGTCAAAATGTTCTGTGCATATGTCTGCCCTCCCACACACCAAACCGTACTTGCAGGCTTTTGGAATATATTAAAAAAACAGAAAAAAAACCCACCAGGCATCTCGCACCAGGAGTGGAATTGGTACACAGAGTACTGAAGAGGACGACAACCACAGACGAAAAGTCTTTTGGCTCTTCTCTGCTCCCTGTCAGAGATGTGAAACAAACAACTTCATCATTCACCTTCCAAGTGTTTCTGCTCCCTCTCTGCTTGTTGCTGCATCCTTTTTGAGTGACAGTGTGTGTGTGTGTGTGTGTGCGTGTGCGTGTGTGTGTGTGTGTGTGTGTGTGTGTGTGTGTGTGTGTGTGTGTGTGTGTGTGTGTGTGTGTGTGTGCGTGCGTGCGTGTGTGTGTGCGTGTGTGTGTGTGTGTGTGTGTGTGTGTGTGTGTGCGTGTGTGTGTGTGTGTGTGTGTGTGTGTGTGCGTGTGTGTGTGGCGTGCATCCCTCTCAGATCAGAGACGTAGCTACTGGCTGAATTTCCTCTCTGCCATCATTATCTTCATTGTGTGTCTGGATTGATGTGTTGGTGGCGCATCCTTTTGATGTTTGGTTCACATATTTCTGTCATTCTTTACACCTTGTGCTGCACGCATCGCCTCCGTTTCCACGGTGTTTTCCATCAAGACTCTGCATTTGTGTTTACCGCACTGGGGGGGTTGCCTGCTTTTGCAGGAAGTCACGGTGGTGTCCTGCAGTCAGGAGAAGGAGGGTCCCACGGAGAAAGCCCCACAAAGTCCCGTCCATTCTGAGAGGGAAGCTCTGCTAGTTGGTAAGCTCACGCTTTGTCGACTGCACTGGAGCTGATTAAACATCACTGTGGCTGCTGGTGTGTCAACAGAAACATTTCCATATCTAGTTTTTTCAGATTCGTCCTAAAATGCTGTCAGTTTTAATTTTTACTTCGAGGCACATTTGGTTCTGAGACAGGTTTGATTTTAACCTGATTTTGACATATACCAAAATGCACATTTACTTCTCAGGGGAAGGGACCGCTTGCATAAGCATTTCAAAGGGCGATGTGAACGCAGCATTAAAATCACACTCAGATAATCACCAAACACACCATTTTCATCTGAGTCGATCTTCAACACTAAGGATGTGGCCCACCTAAATAACACACTCTTTGACATGCTGTAACTCCTTCAGCGTTCACGTGATCAACATGGAGCTTATTCTGATATGGAGAAGAGCAGCGTTGCACCGATAATACAACGCATTACTAAAAAAAGGCTTTTCTCAGCAACAGACTGGGCTGACTGATGAGAGTTACAGTAGTTGACAGAATGCAAATGCTTGTATGGAGAGAAAATAGCATCACCCCATTTGTGCATTTCTAGTTCCTGATTTGTCCAGAACTTTGGATTTGTGTGTGCAGAAGTCTTCATTTGTAGCTCACATAATACATTTTGTGCATAAGTTACAAAATTTGAAAAAATACAAAATACAATTTGCTTTAATGCGGCTATTGCCACGTTTTGCCGCTGCGTTCGCCGTGGAGAAGCCCAGCTGGGAGACAAAGAGCCCACCAGCCCGTTCAGATCTGCGGCTGTTGAGAAGGGTCCAGCAGAACCGGTTATGCCGGTTGACCAGCGCTTTGAAAAGAGTCCCGTGCCCCGCTGTCAGGGGAGGGGCTTCAGAGAGGAAGCGATCAGTTCTGAAAAATATTTTTAAAAGGACAAGTGTTTTAAAAATGCTTATTTAGACTTTTTATAATAATTATTGAGCATATCTGTTTAAGAAAGTGGGAACATGTCAAGTTTCACCAGATATTATTCACAATCTGAGTTCAAAACAGCTGATAAGAAAACTCTGATGACCCAGCATTTTAGCAGCATTTAAAGGCATCACTTACGCACGAACATTGGAGACGTGAAGCGTCTCACATCAGATTTGTGCGCTGATGCAGTTTTGCGTGTGCGTAACAAATGATGCGTGCGTAATTTTAAAGATTTATGTGTGTAGTTAGTTTCAAGCTCTTGAAATTGTAATTTTGTGCATGTGTACATTGTATTTTTTTTAATTTTGTAATTTTTGTACTTATGCTGGAATATATTGTATGAGTTCCAAATCAAGAATTACTCGCACACAAATCCAAAGTTACGCACAAATCAAGAATTACTCGCACACAAATCCAAAGTTACGCACAAATCAAGAATTACTCGCACACAAATCCAAAGTTACGCACAAATCAAGAATTCCGCACCTGCAAATGGGGGTGATACTATTTTCTCTCTGTACACTTGAGCTAAAGCTATAGGGTTAAAGAGTTAACAAATATTTAAATGCTTGAAGGTTAAAGCATCAGTTTTCTTTCTCAGTCTTCTCATGGATGATCACTCAAACTCCAACAACTGTTCTTCCTGCTCTTTCACAAGTTTAGATCAGCTCAGTTGGCGCAGACGGAGAAGATTGGAGCACAGAATAGAGTTATCCAGCCTCTCCAGGAACCCCTCAGTGGATTTATGTCCAGACTTGGATGGAGATTACAAAGTTTTTCCTAAATCATGTTAGCCCTTGACCCAGCCTGAGCACATTTCTGTCCGCAGATGGACTGGCTCTCTGCTGTCTGTGACTGTTGGTGTCCCCAATCCTTCTCTTCACCAGTGAGAACTCCAGCCAGTCTTTTTATCAGATCAGAGCCGGACAGGAACTCCGGTGCCACATAGATGCAAATCTGTGTCATATTTGTTTCACCCAGTTAGTAAAAATGGGTTAAACTTCTGTTACTATTTCACTGTTAAAGCAATCAATGGGAATCAGCTGGTTCTGACGAGGAGAAAAGTGAATTTTCAAATCAGCTTTTCACTGATATGCATCACATTACAAACTTAAAGTGCCAACATGTCACGTGTTGCAAAACTTGCAACAGGAACCTAAAGAAATGCATAATGACAAGAAATATTGCGTATTGGTGAAAAGTTGCAGCAACGGTTGAAAAGTTACTCCCGTGTTAAAGGGTTGAACCTGCTGTCCATTGTGGGTAAATCTGAGAAAGAAATTTGTTTTAAAACTCTTCTGATTGTTAATTTCTAAAAATGAGAATTGAAAAGGTTTTTGCTCTGATGCTGATACATGCTGGCTGTTTTCAGCTGGATAACACTTTAGTTGGCTTTTAGGCAATAAAGCTGGACAGCAAAGCATTTCTGGCAAGCAAAATCCTGGCGAATAAATCACAGATTTGTCTGTCTGGGAACGCCAATACATTCTTGTTTGCAGCAAGCGCCTCACTCTGACACTTTGTTTGTGCACACATTGATTTGACCTCCTGCAGGTGACCAAAATGAAGTCTTGCAGGAGCGTTTTCCCCTTTAAAAGCCTGGAGTTTGTGCGTTTTTGTGTTTGGCAGAGAGCTTTGTGGCTTTAACCCTGTGCGTTTGTTTGAGTTTTTGCCATGCAGGTGGTTATGAAGCCCAGACATCACTTCTCTCCCGCTCCATCCTCCAAGCTCACAGCAGATGGTGGGTTTGAGCTTGGGGAAAGTACGGCTTTGATGAGAGACAATAGCATCAAAGCCGTCATTAAACACTCCTTCTAATCTGGAGCTGAAACATACAAGAGCCTCTTAGCAGTAATGGGAGTAAAAGTCCCTTGAAGCTGGTGCTCCTCGTGCTGGAGAAGACAAGGAGTTGTACAAACGCTTGAGTGAAACCTGAGGTATGTAGCATGGCTCAGTGGTAACATCTTCCCGTTTTGTTGTACCTCAGGGATCATTTCAACGTTCCTGCATGTGCATCCGTTCGGAGCCAGCATCGAGTACATCTGCTCCTACCTGCAGCGCCTGGATACCAAGGTAACCCTCTCATTACAGCGTCCACAGTGAGCTGCAGCCAAAATCCACCCTAAATAGAAAAGGGCTTCATAACAAGCAGAGAAAAAGAAGGTTTTTTTAAAAGTTAAAGGAAAGGAAGTGACAGCTTGATTTGTTAAACTATTCTGATGATTTTTTTGTGTATTCATCTGCCGATAAGTGTGAAGTTAAAGCTCCTGAGCGCTGAGGCTAAAAATGTTTTAACAGTAGCTCCTCCCACTTGCAGCGGGAGCCTCAAGTTTATGAGCACGTTTTCAAACCACAAGCGTCCAGCAGTGAATTGGACGTGCATCAAAAGAGAAGTGGCGGTTGTGAATTTGATGCACAAATCATATTGGGTGTTAACTCAGCATAAAGTACTGCAAAGAATAATATGTAAAGAGAAAAAAATGATTCTAATAAAAGAAATATATAAGCTGAGATACTAAAAAATCGATGGAAAAGTTGGATAAATGCAGCAATCACAACAATAATTTAAGTAACGTCACAGATGATTAGGTGAACAAATGAAGGTAAAATTTCATTCATTCATTCATTTTCTAAACCGCTTTATCCCTTTCGGGGTCACGGGGCTGCCGGAGCCTAACCCGGCTACTCATGGGCGAAGGCAGGGGACACCCCTGGACTGGTCGCCAGTCTGTCACAGGGGCCACAGTCACACACTCACGCACACTCACATCCACTCCTAGGGACAATTTAGAGTGACCAATTAACCTATGAAGCATGTTTTTGGATGGTGGGAGGAAGCCGGAGTCCCCGGAGAAAACCCACGCATGCACGGGGAGAACATGCAAACTACACACAGAAAGATCCCCATCGTTGACACTACTTCAAGTCCCCCAGCCGGGACTTGAACCAGGAACCTTCTTGCTGTGAGGCAAGAGCGCTAACCACTGCGCCACCGTGCAGCCTGGTAAAATTTCTGAGACAAAATAAATTATCAGGGTCATTAACTCAAATGAATACAGTTAAAAATGGAAGCAGAAATGCTCATTCCTCACGTTCTATTACTTTATGTTGCCTAAATGGTTGTTTCCTCTTTAATGTTATTGGACATGCCCCCCCCCCCCGTGTGGTTTGTGCATTCAGCACGAATCCTGTGTTGTACGAATTAGCTCATAGATAAGCTTTGGACTGTTTTCACTCTGTTCCAGTGTACCACCACAATGCAACCCAAACAGAAACAATGCTCTGCTTTCCAAGACAGACCAAAGAAAAGTAAAAAATACAGATTTTTCTTTCAAAGATTCATTTGTTCCTGAAAGAGCTTCTTTTGATAGACCAATGCAGGCCTCCTGCTTGGAGTGTTAGAAACTTGGACTGGACTGAGTGAGTGTGACGTCACCCATAGAGAAGGACTTATTTCTGCCTACAACAAATGAAGTAAATTCAGTCACTATTGTTTCACAATACAGAGGCCACCATGTCAGAACCCAGTAAGCACTGATTGGTCCGAGTCGTTCGGAGTCTCTCCAAACGGGAGGGAGCTTGTTGGAAGAGCACACCCTACCACCTGAACGGGAGCTCAGTAGAATCAGTCACTCGAATCTTTCTAATGTGCAGCATGAGATCATGCTTTTATTGAAGCATCTGATTGGCCAGTTTATAATGTGAATAACTTGCTTTACAGATTGAACAAATATTGAATAAAAATAGGATTTTCAAGGAAATGTAAAGAATGTTAATTCTGACAAATAGAATGACTGTCTATGGGATTTTGGCTTCTTGGAGCCAGCAGGTACTTCCTGTTTGGATTGCGAGGGGGGAGGAGTCACACAGTCCAGTTCTTATATCCAGTAGCATGCATGCTCAGACCCGGATGATTACAGTGTGGTTCTGGAGAGGTGGGATCTAACAATGGTGCTTAGCGTGGTTTGGAGGGCCTGGTGTGAAACCAACCCTTTCACTGCCCCCTGGACCCATCGTCTGACCTGCAGCATTAGTGCTGCACGGTTGCAGCCTGTCATTTCCCACAATCCTCTTTCCGCTGCTGTTTCATGGGCCCTGAAACGACAGCAGCAGCTTGTGGTGTGAAGTGAGCTTCACGGGTCAGTTGAGTGTTTTCATATGTGTGGTTTTCACATATGTGGGGGGCTCTCCCCCTGTAAGAAAAGACGTGGCCGCTGATCGGACCGGCCTGAAGCTGCTCCGCTTCTGTGCGGTTGATCTCATTGTGATGAAGACTTCATAGAGAATGGTGCTCTTTTGATGAAACTGGACCACATGTTTTCAGGATGAAGGTTTGGTTAGCTTCCAGAGTCAAGTTTTTGTTATCTTCTAAAACCAGGAATCATGAACATCTTCGATGCTTTAGAATTGTAAACCCTGTGAAAGCACATTTGCTGAGTTTGAACTTTTCTGCAAGCTAACGTACTGCTGTGGTTCTCATTACATCTGCATGTTTGTGTCATTTCTCTTCACTTGATCCCATACATGGAAACCAGACCTGAAAGTCTGGTTTTTGAGCTGAGCATCGGCTTTTCTTTTGCCTGGTTGAAGGATTTCTCCTCCGTTTTACTGAGGTCGTTGTCATTTATTTCCTCTGTTCTGACATTTTTACAAAGGCACATGCTAAGGACGCCTCCAACAAAGCACTGAAAGTGTATCAGTGTAGCAGAGTTTAATCACTAATACATGTGAAACAAGGATTAGTCCCTCTTGTCCTCAAGTACTTGTTTTAAAACTTTTAGATTTCTGATAAATCTCTTCTGGTTGTGGGGAAAAAAAGATCATTAACCAGTGGATTAGAAAAAAAGCATAAACGAGAAATAAATGCTAACCCATTAAGAGGAAATAAGTCAGACACTGTCTTTTATTCTCTTTCTCAAAGAAAAGTCAGGGTTACAGCTTGTTGGAAAGCCTTGGTCACGTGCTGCAGGTATTTGGGTTGTCGCAGAAAGGTGCGTACGCATCTGACGGGGTGCACAGGTGTGCTCTTTGGACACCTCAGGGGCCATGTCATAGAAATGGAACATACCATTGTGGTGGGTGTGGCAAATGTAAGAAATGCATCTCTGATGTCATTCTATCGTACGATGCGCTCACGCTGCACTCTAGTTGTAAGGAAGGTGCACGTACTAACTAACCTCTTACTCACCAAACAAATGCCACAAGCACCTCGTGTGCACGTGACATGCAGGTACTGTAGGAAGGTCATAGAAGTCCACACAAGCTACACCCTGATTGTTTCTAACAGTCACGCTGTGATTAAGGAACTCACACTTACCACTGGAACAGCACGAGGGGCTCCTTGCACAGTCCACAGGATTTGGGTAGTTTGAATCCGTACAACATGCGTGAGTCTCAACTACTTCACCCTTACATAGCCGGGTGTATGAAGTGTTCCCCACGACCGGTTGCCCGCAACATGCCTGTAGATAAAAATGTCCACAAACATTTTCACTCTACATGCTCACAGAGGGCTGTGCCTGGAACCACCCGCAAGAACTGCAACCAACCTCTGAGTATTAATGCCATCGTCGCCAACATTTATTTTTAACATGAACGGCATCCTGCTCATACACTTGTTGTGTCTGCCAATGCGCTGAGACAGATAAGTGTGGTGTGTCCCGTCCACTGAGCAGAACCAGGCAATACAGAGGCGGAAAAAAACGGAGGCGAGAAGAACATCCGTCAGCGAATTGCACTCTCTAGTCTAGTGCAGAATGAGAGATTTAAGGTCATTTTTATCTTGTCCGCTGTCTCTGTGTCTGTGTGTGAAGTTCAGTACTTCTTGGGGCGGCCGTGGTGCAGGGGAAAGGGCAGTCTGCCTGTGATCGAAGGATTGCAGGTTCGATTCCCGCCTTGTCCGTCCATGTGTCGAAGTGTCCTTGGGCAAGACACTGAACCCCACATTGCCTCTGATGGAAGGTTGGCGCCAGTGTTTAGCAGCAGAGCCTCCATCAGTGTGTGAATGTGTGAATGTGTGTGTGACTGTAAAACGCTTTGGGCCTTTGATGAAGATAGAAAAGCGTTTTATAAGTAAACGCCATCTACGCCATTCTCATAACTTCTTTAGTTACGTTTTCATCATCTTCAGTGTTAAAAAGACATTTTTCAGGACAGAGTTGCTCCATCATTCCGTACTCTAGTCGTTTAAAAGAAATTCCGGTTAAATGAGGGGATTCGCCTGCGATTGCACTATGGCCGTAAAATTCCTGTGACGCCACCTGCAGGTGTCACATTCTGAGGCAACTGAGGCAATTCCAGTCCGATGGCCGTGCGACCACCGCGACCACGGCGACCACCGCTTTGAGGTGTAAACTGGCCCTTCAGATTAAAATCTGAGCATTTAGGTCACTTTACAGATCACTTCATGAATTCATATCTTCTTTAGTGACTCTCAGTCTTAATCACACAAAGGACTTGTGGAACATGTGTGAAGTGTGTAACAGTCCTTCTCATAGTTCCCTTTCTTTTGAAATGTTTGTGTTTCATATTCCCACGCTTTTCTTTCTGTGTACGTCTGCCTGCTCCCGTGCATCTGTTGTTCCCACGCCAGCTCGCCACACACACACACACACACACACACGCACACACACACACACACACACACACTGTGTTTGTCATCACGGCTGGCTAGACTCCACAACAGCAAGCCTTGTGCTCTCTTATCTGGGAGTTCCACACACACCGCTTCATTGTAAAATGATACACATGGTCTCTCTGTGGGGTTGGACCTTTTAATTCATCCTGACATCAGCACAGAGAAACCTGTTGCTTTTGTGGAGCCGCTGCAGGTTCTCCACAGCAGATCTTGGAAGCATCACCTGGTGTTTGAGGTTACTGACTTATCATCAGCCCACCTTGGATAGTTTGTGAGGAGACCAGTGGGACTGAAATGGTGAAGACATTCATGAAGGAGCAACACATGTAGGGGATGAGCGTGTTTCATGGCTTTCTGAGCCAGCAGCATGACAATCACTGTGAACATTTTCTAAAAATGACTCAAAGCAACCAAATAAAACTGCTCAATAGTGACACACAAGATCAAAACTGGAAAATCAGATGATCGGGAGCTTCTCTGCTGGTAGTTTGAATGCTAAAATGTAGCTAGGTTAGCATGTTAGCACTCAACCAAAATAAAGACATTCAGTTGCTATGTTGCCTGATCTGAGCTAAAAAAAAATGTCTCTTTGCTCCAAAGAAAAGGTTCAAATCTTTATCTGAACCTCTTCACCCAAAATGCTCTTAAACAATTTGTCATGAACTCCAAAATTCACTTTGACAAGCTGCTCTTGAGTTGTTTTTTTTTTTTTTTTTTTTTTGTAAATCTGAGTTTGGGATCGATTTGACATTTAAAGAAAATCCAGATTATTAGTGACATCTTTTATTAACACTATTTCTCATGGTGAGTCACTAACATGAATTGCTGCACTCAGACACATTAAATAAAGACAGACTAAAAGAAAATACACCTAAGTTCATAATTAAAGCAGAATTTTCCAGATTCTGGTTAACAAAGTAAGCTGTGAAATATGTGGGGCTGCAGCTGTGCTTTTTCACTTCCTAATGCACTAAACTGTTGATGCGCTTTAGTGTAACGGGTCAGCAGGAATCATCTCCAAATACAGATTAAATTAGAAAGAAGAGAGAAATTGTCTCTTGTTCTGGTCTCCTAATCATTGAGTTGTGGAAGTTAGAATGCCCGACAAGGTGTCCATTATCAGAAGTTAATGGACAACCATCCATTAATTTCTGAAAATGAATTTAAATTCATTTCTTATTATTTTAATCCTGTTATTTTTTAGGTTTAATCAATTTTTCACAATAATAGGACTATTGGATTCACCTTGTGATGTCTTGTTATGGTAACAAAGCATCATTTTAGTGGGAACATTCACTTCATACTACTTGTGTTTGTCCAGATGATGAAGCAAACGTTTGATTCAAAGAAACAAAGTCCATAAGTAGATTCCTGTTCCTGGTTGCTTTTGTTGCAAGAAATGTCCACGATTATCCCAGTATTCTAATTAGTTTATTGGTGTCAGAGGGACAGAAAATGAACGTGCAACGTTTCCTCCAATCAACATCTTGTCCCTACCATAAAACGCCTAATGACTATTTATTCCATCAGTTTCATAAATTCGGTCTTTCTCCTTATTTGTGTTTGTGTGCAGATCAACCCCAGCGAGGTGGAGGCTCTTCTCTCTCGGCTGCCCTGCACCTTCAGACAGGAGCTGACTGGAGTGGGAGCTAGTCTGGAGAAACGCTGGAACTTCTGTGGCTTCCAGGGCATCAAGAGCACATAGACAGCACTGGCTGACACCTCTGGGATGTGAAGGGGGGGACGACAGGCAGACACGGCAGCGCAGACACCGTAGCAGCGGGAAAAGACACATCATCAAGCCCTCAGCTATCACAGATTCAGGGCCGTTCCTGACTGAACAAGGACACACAGGAGTGATTTCAGATCAAGACAAAATGTTAAAAATAAACATTTCAGGGACACTCGTGTAGGTGGAAGAGGCTTAAAAACTCGACATCGTCATGGTAACAGGGATGTTTGGAGTCCTTGGGAGCTTGAACGGAGTTTCTCTGTGTCTGCAGACTGTTTTGTGGCTCCCCAGGAGCTGCAGAAGAGCACCGGTTTCTACCGTCACTGGATTAATTACCTAGTTTTGCTCACAGCTGGACGACATGCACTTCTTGAGCGTGCACATGGCTCTGTGTGGTGTGGGACAAGTCTACAGGGCTAATCGGGTGGGGGCAGGGGGGTGATCAGGGTTTGCTTGAGCGCGCCCTTTGACCTCCCTTCCTTTTTGCCATTTGTAACAAATCAAAAATGGATATATTTCTTCATTTTCAGTAAAAGCTGTCAAGAGCTGATTCACTTCTTGTATAACACTGTAAATGCCCGGATGATATTTTTGAATATTAAAAACTTTGCGTATAGAAGGAAAAGTATGTGTGTGTTTTTGTTTGCCTGGTGTGCAGAGAGGCTGGTTGTGAAATAAACATGTGACACTCCAGCTGTACTGGTTTGTCATGAGACGCACACATGCCTATGCACGAGAAGATGTGCTTGCTCTAGCTTGAACACTGTACAAAGAGCAAAAAATAGGGACAGAATCTTAAGAAGAAAAACACTTGAAAGCAGTAAACAGATCTGTCCGTGCAGCCAGTCGTTTTTACTTAGGATGTCTTACAAGAACAGAACCAAACATGTCAAAACAAGGAGTTCCACACAAGCATTCTAAAGGGAAAAATAAGCCAAAAGCTAACTGTGAAGCTACGTTAACACCGGGCAGGTGATGCATGTCTTTGTATAGTCCATACTGGACAAGCAAGAAGGGGATTGTTTTAATTATTCTACTGTTTCCTAGCGCACGTCCACCACCTACAGTTGGAAGATGAAATGTCCAAGCGGCACAGATCTCGTAAATCTCTATCCAGCCTTTTCTTTCACAGCTCTGAATGTAAGACTTGATGTCAAAATTTCACCCGGTTACAAACCAAAATGATTCATTTCTGCTCCATGACAACTGAAACCTCTGTGAATGGAAAGGGAACGCCATCCAAATGTCACCATCAAATCCAAGTCCCCGATTGGTCAAAGTCCAACCTGGTTTAAGTTTCAACGCCCGTTCACTGGTCACATGTTTTATACTTGGAGCCCGAAAACAGTAATAATAATGACAATAAATGACAGTCTAATTTATCAACTTCTATTAAACTTTAAAGTAAGATCCTTAAAACTGAACCAAAATGATGACAGTATTTTGAATCTTAAATCAGGTTTTTATATTGTCAAGAGTACAGAGCAAAAAGATTTTGACCCATTTTAATAATCATTTCCTTATTTTTAGATCCTAGCTTTTAAAGAGACAAAAAAAATCAGCTGCACTGGTTTAGCGAAAAGCTTGGGAAGACTTTGAGAAATGAAATTAAAACCTGGTAAAATAATTTTAAGGTCTAAAAACAAGAATTCAAATGCAAGTATGAAGAGCTGCATGTTTTCTAGTTTTCCTCTGCAAAGCTGCCTTTAGAACCTTACATAAGAGCGTTAGTGTCTTTCAAAGGCCAATTAAGGCCGACTGTCAGCCCGGTGAAAAGCCAGAGTGCTTCCACATCAAGCTCAACAGGAAGCACACCTTAGGGATCATGTTAATGATGTTTAATCGGTGAGGCAGTGGGTGTGTGGGTTCTGGCCCAGGTCCATGGACGTTATGCAACACCTTAAGGATAAAGAAGGCTCAGCACCAGGAAAAAAGGGGCGCTTGTTTAGAGGCACACACTCAAAAGAAGCAATTATTGTTCTGCTCATGCATGATTTGTTTTCCTGTCACCACTTTTTAAAAAATAAATAATACAAAATAAATGAGCAGCTGAATTTCAGTTAGAAAGCCCTTTAGAACAAGCAGTTGGTTTTTAAGGTTTCATGGCTGCGTATGCTGCAGAAATAGGCTTCTGAGAAATAAGTCAGAAATTCCTCAAATTTGAAAACAATTCTTTAAATATACCAAAAAAAATCAGAATATAGGCATGGGCAAAGGGGGGCAATGCCTTCAAACTCCTGTGATTTAGTGTGTTGGCCTACAAATAACTAAATAAATGAAGAACTTCTTAAAAAAGAAAAGCCAAAAAACTCACTCATAGTAAAGTAAAAGGGAAATAATACGTAAAGATTGACGGAAAGACAGACAAACATGAATAGAAAAAAAAGACAAATGCAGCCTAAACAGGAACCAAGCTATTGTCCTGCGTGTGCCTGTCCCAAGCCCGGTAAATGCAGAGGGCAGTTCAGGAAGAGCATTCAGTACACAACTTATAAAACATATCAAAGAGATCAAGGGAAAAAGAAATGAATAGATGAAGTCGTGTGATGGTAACATAGTTTTTCGTGCATTTTAGGGGCTCAGAGAGACATGACACCCCAAACTCAGCGCACCCAGACCAAGAATTCTCATTTTAACCCTGTGCTTTATCTGTATTCAGACTGCCGTCTACCAGACATTTCTGTTTCAAATCAAAGCTTGTAAACAAAACCATGTGACTAAAGATCTCTTCAGTCACTGGCCAGAAAAAGTGAGGGCGGGGCAAAGCAACTAGATAAAGAAAAATGGAAATCCTACTCTTTGCAATCCTATTTCACGTATTCGAATTTTATATTTCGTTAACCCATTTTGAACGTCTTTATCGGGATGAGGTACAACACCTTTTACTGGTACTTTGGTACGATGGAGGCATGCTGCAAGGTGGTGACTGAGGAAACGGCTAAGAAGGTACGCTGTGGATTAGTGTTTATGATAGTTAGATTGCTGGGAAAAAGATGTGAGAATCAATGTGAATCACGTTAAATTCAAGGAACTGTTGTTGTGTCTCGTTGTTGCTCCATGTTTGTCCGTGGCTCATGTGTTTACATCCCATAATTCCCGGCTGGCTGTTTTGGTTCAGTTTTCCGCTCCGAGCATGTAGCCTTTTCAGACTGAGGAAACTGGGAGTGAACCAAAGCTCAGTGCGATTGGAAACAAACTGAGATCACCTCAAGAGATAGTTTCAAGAGCGGTTCCTGGTCCCAGACCAGGGTCTGCTTGGGTGTATTCAGACTGAAAATTTTGGGGGGAAACAAACTCTGGTTCACTTTAAGTGAACTAAATGTGTCCACTCTGAACACACTCTAAAAGGATTTTGCTCATGAAAAACTGTCCTGATGAGATTTTTTCTCATGCAAGACAGAGCATAACATGTTTTCTTGAAACAGGGGTCTTTTCAGTTTTTTTGGATTCAGTTTTTGCAGTGTGCTGATGAATCTGTCAGAGGAAGGGAGCTGTTTTTAGCAGGCTTGTCAGCTGTAATGGGGAAAATATGCAGGTTTGTGTGTCGTCAGCAGCCATCAGCCTTGTTGGGATGAGAAAAATGGGAGCTTCTGTGTGCCTGTCGGTGCTCCTGGAGGGCAGGAGGTGTTTGCGTGATTGTGCATCACTGCTTCTCCTTTTCCAGGTTGGAAGGCTCGCTCTCTGCAGAGCATCCCTGTTGGCGAACTCCACACCTCACACCAAACTCATCTCCAACCGACTGCGCTTCCTCTGCCTGACACAAGCTAAACACTGATGCTTCTCTCCTTCACGAGTTGCCCTCCGTCTCGAGTTTCCTCCTAACCGAGCTGCCGTTTCCTACGCACTGACTGCAGGCGCATGTAATTTATCTCCTTTACAGCTGTTTGTGTCTGAGCGCGCAGGCACAAACATGCTTCAGGATCTCAGGCATCACACGAGGAGGTAAACACAGACTAATTAAATCCACCAGTGGTCCCCAGTGAACGCTGATCTCTATTCACTGTTGTCTTTTGGTTGGTGCAGCGCGGCGAGGAGCCTCTTCATTAATTCAATTCAAGGTGTTTGCAAGCACTGGGATGAGATTCACATGTCCAACTGGGACCTCACCCAGCCTGCAAAGTCACAGAGAGATTAGAGGGTGCTGAAGGAACATGCAGGCAAAAAGTAAATGATTAAAAGTTATTTAAAAGTGTTTATCAATGCAAGTGAAGTGACACATTTAACAGTGAGCATCATTTAAGGAAGTTTTAATGATAAGTGCTGTCTTTTTGGCATTAGTTATTAACAGAAGTTTCTCATTTAAGCAAATAAGTCAGACAGGTGGTAAAAACTATTGAATCTAATCAACTGAAGCATAAAAATGGAAGCAAATTAAAATGTTAAAGATGCACTTTGATGAAATGGTGTTTTTGGTGTGTTAAATGCGTTCTTGCAGCCTTTTTCTTACATTTGTTGTACATAAAGAAAATGACGCTTAAAATTGCATTTTGAGTATTCCTTTTTTCAAATCATTGTGATTGAGGAGCAGCAAAATCATTTGTTATCTATTTAATAAAACCTCAATATGAAATCTGATGTAAGCCATCAGCAAAAGTGACAATGTTTATGTATCTATATATATGTATATATACACACACATATATACATACACACACATATATATATATACACACACACATATACATATACATGTATATAATATTTAACTTCATCAACCTTATTAAGGCAGTTGCAATAAGGTATGTCAAGGCAGTCCAGGTGAAGTTCTCTGGCGCACTCTTACTATATAGCTTTGCCCCGTCCACCAGAGCAAATGCAGACCATTTAAATCAGTTGTTACAGATTTGCATTTGTGTGCATTCATTGACTTATTTTTTAAAGAGCTGAGATCCTCTGTTCAGCTGATGTCACTCATTGCTCATTGCTCATTTCATTGCATCCTTGATGATCTAAACGACTAGATCCATGTACACCTTCTTGGTAACTGCCTGGGTGGAAATCTCCATTATTGCTCGCCATTTTTGTTGCACCTATAACATTAGGTTGAGGGGTGTTAGGGGCTGTAAGCTAGCTGGAGCGCATATAAACAGATGGATGATGGGAAAGAAGGGCAGGCTTACTTCCCATCCACAACTCAGACGCACATTTCTAATGAACTACTGGTGCTCTGCAGAAACTGTCTCAAAAAAAAAAGACGCTACTTTTTTTTTTTTTTACTAAAAATGGCATAATCATGATTAAAAGACCACTGGGGACACTGAAAATACACTAGAAATGATCAGACTGGGTCTTTAAAACATTTCACATTAATTTCAGATAGATACTGACAAGTTAATAACCTTAATCAGTTGCGGAACTCTTCTCATTGACATAAAGTGTGGTCAAAATTACTAACTGAAGAAGTAATCTCTTTTTGTTGTTATCACTTTGATAAAAAGAAAAAAAAGTGTGACTTTTGCCCTCCAGTTATGTGTAAGGGGCAAGAATCAGATGTTTGGTTCTGCTCTCCACTCCAAAGTTGCACAAAGAACATCTTGGATCTTTACTAAGACTTTGATTTAACCAGATCTTATTTGGAAATGAAGATTCAGACAGATACTACTCAGATTCATGACGCTCCAGCCGCTGTTAATTTCCTCCGGAGCTGCTCTCATTCCTTACGGATCAGGGACTTGATTCCAAGATTGCAGTCAGAGGCAGGATTGTGGTTAAAAAAAAAAAAGAAAGGTTATTTTTAAGCTTAGGATTGCTAACATCTCAACAAGATGGGGAAAATAAAAAAAGACCAAGATCAGGGATTGCGGTGCAGAAGCCAACAGAGTAAATACTCAGAGCAAGTGACAAATATTGGAAGACAGGTGTGTGGAGGAAAACAGAGAAGTTGGATAATGAGGAGAACTGAAAACAGGTGCAGAATGAGTCAAAACAAACAGGGAGGTGGAAAATAATGTGGGAATAATGCCAAAACTGAGAGGAAAGAAAATGTGCTTTTTAACACTTCTTTCAACATAATTACAACCTGTTTTAAGATGAAAGGATGCTGTCTCTGTGCAACATTCTGTCATCACTAACCCATCCTGGTCGTCACTGCTGAGCTCGCCGTCATCATAGCGGTGCCTCCACAGGTTGAAGGGTTTGACCTGCTCACAGATTTACCCACTCGATAAATCACTACCTGGACTGAGTCATCACTGAAGGAGACGCACACATACGAGCAGGAGACACTGCATCAACAGCACCTCCTGTTGAGCTCCACAGCAACTGCACCTCACCTGACTGTTCACATGGTGATCTACATGATGAGCCGCTTAATGTACGCGAGAACAAGACAGAGTGACTCCTCCCCCTCACATTCCACACAGGAAGTACGCACTGGCTCCAAGGAGTCAAATTCCTCTAGACTTCTGTTGAGAAACTAACAGCAATTACTCAGTCATTCTATTTGTTAGAACAGCCATTTTTTCTGCTACTTTTTAGCATGTTTTGGTAACCCTCTGCTTTTCATTATCTTTTTTCTTTATTCCAAGTTATTCAAGTTATAAAATGACCAATCAGATGACTCAATAAGAGTATGTGGCCTCACACTGAACGTTTGAAACGTTCCAAATGGTGGGGGTGTGGCCTTCCAACAAGCTCACTCCTGATCAGCTTCACTGACTTCATTTGGTTGGTGCCAAAGTACACCCTTTTCTATGAGTGACACCACATTCACTCGGTCCAGTTCTCATGTATAGTTAGTGATGATGACCACAATACTGAGATTTCTTGACACAGGTTTTTGGGCTCCAGAGCTCCCATTAATTTTACCGTGTATTCAGACCAGACTCTTTTGGTTCACTTAAAGTGCTCCAGAGTTTGCTTCCCCAATGATCCGAAGCAAATTTTCATTTTAAAAGCACCCAAGCGGACCCTGTTCCAGGACCAGGAACCACTCTCTGACCCATCCTTCAAGGTAGTCCAATTCCAGTCAGACAAGCTCTGATCTGCTCTGAGTTTCCTCAGTCTGAATAGGCTCAGTGCTCGGAGCGGAACAACTGGAAAAAACAGCAACTGTAGCCGGGCATTATGGGATGTAAACAGTGTAGCGGAGCAACAACTTATTACAATGTGGTCGGATGAATGCAAGCTCATTTAAATAACTTTTAACGTGATACACATTGTTTCTCACACTGTCTTCCCAACAATCAAAATGTCATAAACACTTATCAGCTTCTTTTTCGCTGTTTCCTCAGTCACCACCTTGCAGCATGCCTCCACCATACCAAAGTAGCAGCATAAAGTGTAGTAGCGGGCATGATACAGACGTTCAAAATTGGTCCGTGAAATACAAAGTTTGAATATTATTTATGCTTCTCATTGCTTTGTCTCGCCCTTATAATCCTGGCCAATGACTGACGTGATCTTTCGTCAGATGCTTTTGTTTACAAGCTTTGGTTCAAAACAGAAAGGCTAACGTCAGGACTCAGTCTGGACCAAATGGAGCTTACTCGCTCCAGGCCAACGAACTTTTCCAGTCTACATACGCTCTTGCATTAACTTTTTTACACATCATGACCCAGAATTTCCGTTTCATATGCTGTCATCTTTATTAACTGTTGTTTAAGAGAGAGAACCACATGCTTTTTTAAAACCAACTACTAGTAGCTGTAAGGAGAAAAAGCAGCTTTTGACTGAGCTCTCTGGGATTCCTGGGCTTTATAAACAATTATAACCTGCAGAGTTCAATGCACACAATGAATCCAACGGTTTCTATCCAGCAGCTGTCGGCCTCCTTCCTTTGCTATCCCTCACAAAGATCTTACCCAGAGCAGTGAAGAGTTGAAGGCACAGTGTTAAATGCCTATAAGGTTTGTGCACCTATGGAGCAGCACGCAGCTGAGATGAATGGACTGAAGTACATAACATTTGACGGAAATTTCTACAGTCTTCTATTCCCTTTTGAAGTTCAACATAAAGCAGCAGCCGCCTGATCAGAATGATCTGAATGCTGCAACTCATGTCACGTTCGGTGGGTTAGTGATACTTTCTCCTAACGGGAAATAGGCACTTCTGCCATATGAATTGAGTAACCTTTAGCAAAGAGAATTTGCTTTGGCGAAACTACAATTATCTGCAGACAGGCAGCCATCTGAGAAAAGTTTATTTTTAGAAATGGCAAGCGGTTGGGTTTGGCTCCATCCTTTGGCTTGTTGTCTGTCCTTAAACACAGTTGGCGCTCAGAGTGGAGCGGATCAAAGAGTTTACCAAATTTCTTACCTTTTGTCGAAGTCACAACCGCGATGGAGGATACAGTCTGCGGCCGAAAAACGGGCAAGCCTGTACGGGGCATGCAGGTGGCCTGCGCAGCAAAAGCCCTTCAGTTAAGATGCAGATGCTCTTCTACAACCCTCAGTACAACCCAAAAACCTACAGCACTTGTACAGATCAACCACATCCGGGTGCATGTGACCAAGGCTTTACCGATTAGCTTGATAGCAGATGCCTGAGAGTCTCCAGAGACCAGAGGATCCTTCTATGGGTTGCACTTGTGCAGAGGCAGCTCATTTAAAATGCACCAAAATGCAGGCAGATGAAATAATCCTTAAGAGTCCTGTTGGTTTTCTTAAACAAATCCAAAATGTTTGTTTTCCTCACGCCACAAGAGAAACATTCGATCCAAACATCTGAGAAAACGTCAGATCAAAGTAGACAAATGACACAAAATTTCAAGGGCACACTGGAGCTTTCACACCTAGACCTGATCTGATGAATGCTGGAGGTGAAAAATAGGAGGTGAAGAACTAAAACTGAGAGTAAAAGCAGCCTCAGGAGGAGCACTTCAAAACAGTCCAATGTAGCTTAAAATAGAGTAGTGTTGCAGCATTCCAGCGTGTAGCTACTGTTTTGGAAAGCTAAGATCTGTTTGCAACCTGTTTTGTGTTCTCTTTTGTTGTTGTTGTTGTCGACTCTCGCTTTTTTGTTCATCTTTTACTGGAGGCGCTCATTAAAAATCGAGCTAATAATATGTTAGAAAATTGTCCCTGACACAAAAACTGAAAGAGAAATATTAGTTTAATACTTTATAAAAACTGAATGTGAACCAAAAGAAAAAAAACATACAAAAGGAAAAAAAAACATACATCACAACTCCTTTTCCTCCATGTTCTCTTGAATCTTTTGAAAACGCAGGAGGCAAAATGTACAAAAAGGAGCACTGACTGCTGAATGTTAAGATAATTACGGATAATAATATAAGCTAGGAGTTTGCATGTTCTCCCCGTGCATGCGTGGGTTTTCTCCGGGGACTCCGGCTTCCTCCCACCATCCAAAAACCTGATTCATAGGTGAATTGGTCACTCTAAATTGTCCCTAGGTGTGGATGTGAGTGTGCATGAGTGTGTGACTGTGGCCCCTGCGACAGACTGGCGACCAATCCAGGGGCGTCCCCTGCCTTCGCCCATGAGTAGCCGGGTTAGGCTCCGGCAGCCCCGTGACCCCGAAAGGGATAAAGCGGTTCAGAAAAATGAATGAAAATATAAGCTAATTTTTTTGTGGAAGAAAAAGAAAGTTAGAATTATAGATTCTATTGAGTTTGCATGCTTAAAACGGCTTTAGCATGCAGCTATTATGCCTAGTCTGTTTGGGTTTTTTTGTTTTTTATAAACAATCCCACTTTATTCTTGGTGTGAACTTTTCTCACAGTTTAAAGCAACATTTAGGAAAGTTTACCTTGACTCTGACCATAAGCAGTGTAGCGGCAGACATGAATCTACGAATAGCTGTAAGCAGATGTTGATTCCATTCGCTCGATGCTAATCCACCAGATTACCAAAGACATATAGACAGTTATGGAGCAGAAGAAAGGAGACTGGAGACACATAGAACAGGTGAGAATAGTACTTATCATTTCAAGTACAATGATTTCTGCACCAATTAAAGGTTACATTAAATCCTAACCCGTTGAGGCATGGACCCTTAAAAAGTGTAATTAAGTCTTTTTGTTATAAATTGTCAAGTGGAGTCTTCCAAGATCTGAGAACACCACAGAAAAAGTGGATAATTTTAGTTTACACCAAGTCTACACCTGAGGCCTGTGACAAACTGGAGACCTATCCAAGGATGAGTGGGTGAATGTATGGATGGATCTATACCTTAAAATCCTTGGTGCCCCTCAAACGTTTTCTTATCAGTGGCAAGATGGGTCATCCTGCTGAGAAAAGAAACTGCAGTCAACAACTGTTTTCATAAAAGGCTACAGGAGGTTTGGTTAAAGTAAACACCCACATGGATGCTTGGACATCCCAGTGAACCTTTCCTGAAAGCATCATACTCCTTTTTCTTTTTCTTAGGTTCTGGATAAGATGGAAAAGTTATCTCATAAGTACTACGACTTTGATACAGATTTACAGACACAAATCATAGTTATGAATTCAAGCGTTTATGATGAGGTCAGGATGAATCTGACAGTCCTCTTTTATCAGGACATTTGTTTCAATCCATTCTTTCATATTTTGGTGAATTAGTCACAAAGGTAAAGGTGTTTGGTTTTAGGGATCAAATGTGGTAATGTGCACTCTCTTGTTCTTCTAAAAGTATCGTGGTTCCTCTGGGGTCTAGTGTCACCACGTTTTAAAAACTACAATAGATGATACAAACAAGTTCTCCTCCTCTTACGGCTTCGTAGTGAACATCAACATCTTTGCACACACAAAGTCAAACCCTGCATCGTCTGCAGCTTGTTAAGGCAAAGTAATTAGTGTGGAGCTGCTGACGGATTTATGAATCCGAATAATAATGGAATTTAAAATAAACCAGCTTCGCCCTGCAGTTCTCCGCTGGAACATTTATTTATCATCTGGACAAGTGAATTAGCAAAAATCAATGGGTGCTCTACTGAAATTCTGTTTACAAGCTGCTAATAACAATGAACCACATGTTTATTGCTCCTCTTTCTCAGACGAACATAATAAATGCAGCAAATGCAGAACTTTGACTCTTCTGTCCTGCTGCGATTTCATCATAAAGGAGGCAAGAATGGGCAAAAAGCAGACTAGAGCATGGGTGGACAGAGAAAAGATGGTTAGAAAGAGTCCAAGTGCAGGTGATTAAGAAGGAACACATCAAATCTGCTTTTCCACATGCAGTGTGTTCAGACTGAGCAATATTTTCTCCACCTGCAAACCTTTTGCAAATGGCACAATAGAAAGGCCGTATACTGAACGAGTCCATCAGTACCTCTTTAAATCATGTAATTCTGCCGGAAATACTGGAAATGCACCGTGTTCAGCCGAGGCTGGGCTGTTATCATAAATGTCTCAGGGGGTTGATAGCGAAGCTGCACTGAGGGCATTGATTGCACAAGTTCTGCACATTTCCCGGCTCAGTAAAGTGAAACTCTCTCTGTGATTTGCTTCCCTTTTTATAAGTCTTTTTTTTCCTATTCATCAACTGTACAGAAAGAACTGCAGGCAAGACTAGTGTTAGATTGAATCACATCAGGATGGGTGGATAAGAAGAAGAAACATCAAAACTGTTCAGATTCTCCTGATTATTAAATGTCTCCTGACAAATTTAAAATCTATAAAAAGCCTAAACCTCTGTAAACAAAAGGCAGCGCAGAGTGAAACGTTTCCCCCGAAGAAGCAGATAAATGAAGCGCTTTAGCGGCTGTCATTTGAATTGAAAGAGTTTGACTTCTTATTTATTTTTCTAAATCGTGGCTGCCACTTTCATCTTCTGGGTCATTTCACACAGGGTCTCACAAACGCTGAAAAAAAGAAGTCCACTCAGCTGGATCCCCTGTCAGTGTACAGACTGACATGTTTGGATGTGAATTCCCATCATTCCTTGTTACTCACAGTATGCTGCACACCTCACAGCAGGATGAAAGCAATTCCTTCCCAGAGTGTATTTGTTGAATAAACGTGGATAAATGTAGAGAAACACTCACTGTTTCCATGTTACCTCATGATAAAAGAGAAGTCTGCCTAAAGCCAGCAATGACTAGTTACTGGAAACAGTGAGTTTTGCCTCTGAACTCAGACAGGATTAAGGATTAAATGAAATAAACACCAGAGTTGAAACCAAAGTTGAAGATGCTACATAATGCTACGTTCACACTAGACATGTGACACCCGTTTAAGAACGCGGTTTTAGCGTTTAGCACATGGTGTTCACACTGGACTGTCACAAACCAATACTAGCGCATGTCCATCTGCCAAAAGTTGAAAGCAGGTTAGTGCAAAATGTCAAAGAGGTGCCAGTTTTCATCCTGGCTTATTTCTTTTACTGGTCAATTTTGATTTACAAAAGAATATAATTCAGTCTGGACACAAACCATAATGAATGATTCTTTCCTTAATGATTCATGTTTTAAACATTTGACACTTCCATAAATTAAAGAGAACGTCATCCAAACACACGTTTATATGCACTTCCATAGACTTTTCATTGGAAGTGGTTGCTTAAACTCACTGGGTGTTATGGAGGTAGCTTAAGACCCAAACTGTGAGGAAATCTAGCAAAACTGTACAACAAAAGACAAACTAAGAACTGAGGCTGGACTACTAAGTGGAATCGGAAAGATGCAGGTGGAAAGGTGAAAAAAATGACACCAGGTTGGTTTATACTGATTTGGGAATCATTTGTTTTAAAATTAAACTAGAATTTATCCAATGTTGTTCCTCCTGAGTTCCACCTTAGTTTTCCACTCATCAATTTCACTGACTTTTATTGATTGATCAATTACTTTTCCTGCAAAGACTCTTCAGATCAACAGAAAAGTGCAGTACCGTATTTTCTACACTATAGGGGGTACTAATAAAGTGCACCATCAATGAATGGCAGACATGAGAATGCACTTTAATATGTCTAAAAGAAAAGGTAAACATAGACAAGTGAACAAAATAGAATAAATTAAACCTATTTACAGAATTGAATTAATATTTTCCATCGTAATAGGAAGCCAGACAAAGATGAATGTACTTCAGTTTTATTAATTGAAAAGTTAAAAATTAGACTAGTGATAAAAATGTAATAAACTTAGACTATATTATATACAGAAGGACAATGAGCTCGTTGACATAGTACATTGTACCTCAGTATTATAGAGACAGATAAGCTTTTATGAACATCTTTTTCAAACCAACAAGAAATTTTAAACTAAATGTTTCATAGACAACATTTATTTGTGTTAAATATGTATTACTGAAAAAAGAACCTCATAGCTATAAAGAAAATACATTCCAATGAGGTTTGAAATCCAAAGCTTTATCCTGAAGTTTTTTATTTATATTTACAATAATGTGTGTTAAGTAATTAGCTGAAAAAAGGGAAAAAAAACCAGGTGAGGGATTTGAACCCGAGGTTCTTTCGATAATAATACCAGACATTGGGACAAACCACAGTCACCATGAGAGCAGCTGACTCACAGAGGGGTTTGTCACTTTATAAAGACAGCTACCCACAAAATGATAAGTGAAAGGCTTGCTCGGTTGTCACAAAAGGATTTGTTCATCCATGGATTTTTTATAGTTTTTAAACAGGAATCATGTGTTTTTGTTGTAGCAGCATGTTGATTGCATATTTGAGCACATAAAATTAAAACTTCACATTATTTTAAGTGTAGCTCACATGCCAAAAAAGTGTGAGCACCCCTGATTTAGAGGCTCTCTGGGTAAAGTGAGCTTCAGTCCCATCCACTTCTGCTGTGTTTCTCTCTCTGACCGTGTTTGAAGCAGACTGTTGGGAAGGGTTCAGGAAACTCCACAGTCCTGAAAGGAATTACATCAGGTAAAGAAAATGAATGGAAATTCAGGAGATCCGATCCACCATATTGGATGTGTATTCTACCACTGTCGCTGAAACCATCATAGGCCCAAAGTTGAGTCCCTAAACCATTGACTTTACACTGAAACTGGCCGCCGCCTCGACTGCGCGAATTGCGTTCGTTGTGTAAGCACCTTAAGACTTGAAGACTTATGTAACTTGTGGTAATAGTTAAGCTCGTATTCCAATGCCTCTCTGCTGTTGATCATGTTTCTGTTTTTGGACCTGGAGTTGCCTGTAGACTTTTCAAGTTTCTGATTTTGTTTACGGATCTGGATTTTGGATTACCCTTTGGATTGTTTGCTGGATTTACTTCACCACCACCACCCTGACCATCACTAATCCTCATCCTACCCAGTGTTTGCATTCGTCTAAACCTCTTGAGAACTTCTGAGACTTACATCTTTGATATGCCCAAAAAGCTGAGCTTTTTCTAAAACTCTTCTCTGCTTCTGAATCTTTGCCTTTTGCGTTGTCGATCTGAAATCATTTTCTTTACAGTCATGTTAGGAGTCCTTTGAAATTTTCAACAGTTAGTTTAATATTTAGATCTTAGAATCAGGAGTATTCAATTCTGTCAAGTTTAGCGAATGGGGACTACTTGCTTGTTCATGAAGTCCATCATGGCCAGGTTACTTTGTGCATTGTGTCTAACCACAGAGTTTCTAGTTTTTTATAAGCTTCAATCGTTTGTTTTTGGGAAACTAATCAATCAGGGCAAGTAATAAAAAATATGTAAAAAATAGAAATGAGTTAATATATGTGACACGAATGAAATCCAAAAGTCTATGGGTTCAGCAAAGTCTATATAAATTCTAAGAAATTATCTTCCATTCAAAAAATGTTTGGAAAACGAGTTTTTCTCCTTTTTCAAAGTGCTCTTTATTTTGTCAAATTCCTGGATAAACACAATGATTGTGTCAACTTAGCCCAAACACACTTAGCAGGTGAGCCAAAAAGACCACATCTGTTTTCTTGTTCCACCTACACAAACTGTATACATTGCCCTCAACAAAGAATTTCCTCGTTTCTGACTTTGTGAATAATGTAACATTTCTGCATAAGTTCACATGAAAAAAAGGTTCTCTTTGTGAGTAATACATGCAGCATTACTTCCAGTCACTCCCGGGAGGTCTACCTCAGACAAAAATGCTTTTTTTAGAGGATTTCCTATTGAAACAGCTCAGTGAGTCACATTGCTGACCTACTGTCCAATCACCTCAAAATGGTGTTTGATGGAATTGTTGAAGCACAGCTCTGTCAAGGAAGACAAAAAAAAAAAAAGATTTTCTGTAAGCTTTAAATGTTTTTTTTGTGTGTGCGAGTGTGCAACATGCTAAACAGGAGTTGTATTTTGACTTCAGGGTCCTGCACTATTGTGCAAAGCTGAGAGCGATAAACTTGCTTTGCTTCTCTGTTGCAGCAGGAAATCTCAGGACTGTTGTTCTTTGGAAAGCAAAGCTGAGCTCAAGGTCCTATGATGCACATAAGGAAAATTTCAAGGTGTTGTGTTTACAGGAAAGGTGGAGAAGTGAACCAAAGAGCAGTTAGGATGGTAAAAGTCTACCACTCGGTTGCAGTATTATGTGCTTGTTGGCAGCACAATGAAATAAAATTCAGGTTAACAGAACATCAAAAGCCTTTGAGGGCTTCAAAGGAGTCTGTGTCTTTGTGTTCTTAGCTCCCCAGAATTAAATCCCTGTTTTTTTAGAGTTTGACTGACATGTTCATTTTAAATATTTTAAGTTGGTTTTCTTTCTAGTCTCCATTACCTGCCTGTACACGACACAGGAAGTGATGTGTAATGAAGCTGGTTTCTTGGTGAGCTGCTACGTTGCATGTTTCTTTGGTTTTTTTTTTTACACTTTTTGAAAATAATAAATAAACCAAATTTGGCTATTAAAGTACTCCTAAGAGGAATTAGCATTTAAACCAAAAACTTTTATATATTAAAAATACTTAAACTTGATTGTGTAGCTTGATAAAATTGTGTGCATACCTGCAGCAAGAAAGAGAGATGATTAAAAATGCCAGTTCTGTCAAAACAGACAAAAATCCAAATAACTTTTTGCAATAGGATATGGCCACTTTTGCTGGAGTTGAAAGACCCACTCCAATGAAAATAGTGTTCTGGGTGTTTGTAACATGTTCTTGTGGCATTTTTTCTCAAAATGGAGGACATGTATAAAGAAAATTAATCTTAAAAGTGCATTCCTGAGTATTTCTATTTTCGCATCATTGTGAATCAGGAGCAGAACCAAAAATGCTGTTGGAAAAGCTTGTAGGTGCAACAAGCTACTACAGCAGGCCAAAAGCTCCCTGCTCCTCTCCATTCTGATGCATCCACTTGCAGACAACTTGATAGTTTAATTTTTTTTTTCAATGAAAGTTGTTTACTAGACAAATTAAGATATTTTCTTGAATAGTTAATATAGTGCTAAAAAGTATGTATTTTTTGTTTCAACAAAGACTTTGCTGCACTATTTCATTATTATTTCCAAATAACACAAGTTTTACAAAAGCTAAACATGAAAAACATGAAAATGCTTATTGCTTTTCGTTGCTACAATCTTTTCCAAGAAGTTTTCTAACTCCAGATCCAATTTTTGTTTTACCCACTGAAGCACGCCTGACTCAGCTCTCCATCAGCTCTGCTGAGGCCCCAAAACAACAGTTGTTGAAAAGCAGGCCACGCAAAGGGGTCTTCCAGACATGTTCAGACTAAGGAACCTGCACGCTGTTGAACTCAAAACTATTTTCTTACGTCAAATAAACACAGTCTTAGTTTTTCAAGAAATAAATTGCAAAGGATATATATTTTGCATGTCCTTATGTTCTCATCCTAAATTTAACTTTTAATTTTTGCATTAACGAGTCATCTGAAACAATGTCTATCTGATGTTCTGCTGAGCGTTTTTAATGTTCTGACTTTCTGCTGACATGATCACATTTAACTGACAAAGCAACTGCTGTCTTTGAATGATTTCACAGGTTTTCAGTCATTACTGGGACACATCATTTACATAAAAAAGCAGGTTTGGCAGGTTATTTTAGCTGAGGTTCAACTTCAGAACATTTAAATTACATACACTTGTTTCAGAATTCCTCAAGCCTGCCCACTTTGTTGGGACTTGCCTTTGCTTCACCCTCTAAAGCTCCCTCCTGCAGTTGTGTTTATTAGTTTTTATCTTTACAGACGAGACATCCTTTTAATATGTGCATCATTTACCCTTTCAAAATAACAGAAAACAAAATAATGGTGTGTGCAAAAGTTTGGGTATCCTGGCTGCAGAGTTAGTGCCGTTGGGTTGGGGTTTCTTTTGTTATAATCTGTGGAATGGTTGCATTAAATCATCTAAATCTTTGTAGGTCTAACTAAACTACAGAAAATAACTTTTTCTTTAAGTGTTATAAAGAACACAACACAAGAACATTGTTGTATGCTTGTGGTCTTCAGACAACACTCCATCAACAATTAGCATGATTGTGTTAATAAAGACATATAATGAAAAATCCCGTCAGAAAACATTATCCAGATGATAAGCACATAAAGCTACATTATGCTAAAGGAAACCTTAGATGTGACACAGAAGCACTAACATGCCCTGCAGGGCAACACTCACCAAAAATGGACTGCTTCTATCAAATTACATAACTAAATGAAGACATTTCTTACCGAAAGTGGACTGCTTCTATCAAATTATATAATTAAATTAAGACATTTCTTTAACACTTTAGCTGCTCTTTGATTTTGAGCTTTTATCACGTTCCACCCAAGTCAACCAATCAGATTGATTCATGTGGCCCAGGCCCCGCCCCCCGCGCGACATTGTAAACTTCCTGGTTGTTGCTAGGCAGACAGCCCCTGTTACGTCAGCGGTTGGCGGAGTGAAGTTGCTGTATTTATCTGCCTGTACATGACGTAGAGAGGAGCTGAGCCGGCCACCGAGATACACGTGAGGCACAAAGTTAGCTTTACTCTCTCGCCGTGTTTTTCCTCTGAACTCCAGCAGAGCGTTTGTCGGTGCCGGAACCAAGTTTGGACTTTCAAAACAAAACTCACAGGGGGAGCAGAAGCAGCGCCATGGGCAGCTTCGTCCGGGTTTCCTGCTTTTAAATCCGTTTGAGGACCGAACTCATAATTTCAGGTGAGAGCAGCATAAACAAAAGCTGTGCTAAACAAAGGTAACTGTCGTTTAAGGGTATTTATTTATGTATTTCTAATTTAGAGTGAAAGCTTGTTTGTTGGTAATCCAGAACAAATAGAAAAAGTTCATGTTTTTGACTTGTTTACAGTAACCTTCTTCACCTTTGATATTTTTCTTTCAACATGACATGAAAGCTAAGAATTTTAGTTTGTGTTTTTGTGACATTTTTTTAGTACGGAGAGTAAAAAGTAACTTGTTTTTCCCTTTCAGAAATTTAAATGTTATACATTTTATATTTTTTCAGAGAAGTTGATGTTTTTGGCTTGTAGTAACGTTTTGGTATCTTTTTTAAAAAAAAACATATTTTTTGTACAGACTGTAAATTATCAGTCAGATATTTTTATTTTGTATTTTTTTAAACAGGTTTTTAGCTTGTTTACATTGTTTACAGTAATTTTGTTGTTGCTAACACTCACTTCGCTCCATTTTCCTTTGAACATAATTTAAAAGCTAAGCTCCTTTTTTTGTTTGTTTTTGTGACTTTTTTTACACTTAATAAAGTCACTTATCTTTCTGTTAGACATTTTTATTTTACTTTTTAAGGTAAAAATTTTGTGGGTTTTTTTTTTGCTTGTTTAGAAAAACTTTTTGTTTTTGCTGACATAAGACACTTTGCTTTGTTTTCTTTTTAACATACATCAAAACTAAGCATTTTTTTTTCTCAGATTTTTTTTTAAACTGACAGTAAAATTGTATATTTTTTCCGATCAGAAATTTCCTCATCAAATCTATTGTGGTTGCTCAGTTTTTAACATGTTCAGAACAAAAAGAAAAAAGCAACCCCTCCCTGTTTTTTTCAAGTAAGTTCTAGAAGTTTGCAGCCATATGATGAAACGTTACCTCATGTAGGGACTGAGGGATGAAGACTATAGGAGGGAGTAAAAGAATTTAGTTCAGACTCAGCGTAAAACTTCCCATCAACTTTAATAGGACTTTTCAACATATTCCCCAAAGAACACGTGCTTTCTGTTGGTGCTGTTTGTATTGAATCTCCTTCCCTGGACAGCGTCTCTTTTTGCCCCATACCAAGTAGGCATGACCTTATCGCAGAGCGTTGTTACACAAGGGATCAACGGCGATGCACGGACGCAGCAGCAGCTCAGATGTCTGCTGCTGAGTTCCCGGGTGTCTTTAAATAGATAAGCACCATAAGCCAAAGAGAGGCTGTGACCTGTGAACAAGGTGTTTTCTCAAGTCTGTCTGCTTCTCAGAGGCCAAATCAAAGAAATGCAGCCCTTCTCTGTTCTCTCTGTGGGTTCAAAGGAGGCTGAGAAAGTAGATTACCTTTTATTTTTTTTGTCCAGAGAACTTCTAATTTGTGGTATTTCTAGTGAACAAAATTGTGTAAGAGGGATCTTAGAGGACAACCCTGCCACAAACTGTCATTATAGTTTGTTTTCTTGTTAAGATTTCAGGGGGAGATCAAAAACCAGCTTATTTTTCAGGATTCTATTTTTTATTTAGATCTATGTTCATTCAGGGTTTATTTAAACCGGAATTAATCCACAGTTTTTGCTCCTCAGAAGGTCTGCCATGTTTCCTGATGCCCTGGAAGAAGTTGGACGGGTGGAGGGCCTGTCCCTGTCCTCCCCACCAGACTTGCAGGAAGAAGAGGAAGAGGAGGCTGAGACTTCTCCGGAGAGCGGACCGAGGAGAGAGGGCCGCTACAGGAAAAGTCTTCAGCTTTTAAAGCCCTTCAGGATCACGCACAAGTAACCAAAAACACTGTTTATGTGACAGTTCTTCGAGCACTCATAAACTTAGAGAATCAGAGGCAGGAAAGAAGAAAAAACCCTGACATTTAAATGAGAAATAAGCTGAAACGGCACAAAAGTCTCAAAGGTCCTCTGTGCTCACAGCCTGTCTAATGGGCTGACTGTTGGGGTGTTGCAGGAAGACATGATAAGGGGAGGGAACTTATCCCTCTGTGACACATAGCACCCTGTTTGAACATATGCCGCCTGATAAAATTCCCCCGACCTGTTTATTTTTGCTGCTCGTATAGATTTCCATGAGGAGCGTGCAAATGGCTGTCCAAACACCAGCCGAGCTGATTCACCTGTCACCAAGTCGGCACAGCAAAGGTGCCGCTGGGTTCACAGCGACGGGCGCAGGCCCGCTGTGGCCCAGTTTAGCGCCTCTGTGTGGGCTTTTAGACATCTCACTGTTTTTTTTCCGTGTCTTTCGTTCTATTTCAGGCACCAGCACCCGGTTGATAATGCTGGCCTCTTCTCCTTTATGACTCTGCACTGGCTGTCCCCGCTGGCACAGAAGGCCTACAAGGCATCCAGCTTGTCTGTGGATGATGTGTGGGGACTCTCCTGCCATGAAGCCTCCACAGTCAACTGCCAAAGGTGAGGCAGCTGGATGTTGGTTAGTTTCATGAGGGGGAAGAAACCTGTTGGGAAGAAAACTTGGACTGATGCTGACACACTTTTTCCCAGAGCACTGCATCTCTGTGGTGAAGCCGAGTGAGGACGAGCCCTGAGCTCGGTTTAAAACGATCATTTCATCCAATCTGTCTTTACTAAGAAATGAAAATATTGTTTGGTCATCGATTTTCCCACAAAGAGATTTCTTTGATTATTTGCATTTGTTCCCATTGAAGAATGAGGAATTCCTATTTTTATGAACAATTTTTATGCCTTTCAGTTTAAACTATGGATGTCCCAATTAGTTTTTTGGGCTCTGAACTGATTCAGAACCATTTGATTTTGAGAATCATTACTTTAACATTCGTCATCATTAATTCTCATTTTCAAACCTTTAAAAAGTCTTAAAAGCGTTAACCAGGCCAAATTCCAATCATTACTTAGTTATAACAGATATTACATTGATTTGCAGAATTCCACCAATACAATAACTAAATGTGCAGTCATGTACATGACCCAGTGAGACGCTGCATAGGCAGGTCTTGCATTTCCAAAGGAAAAAGTTATCTTAGAGAAGTGAAAGTGATGATGCAAAAACTGGTGTTAAAACCAGCTGACCATCCTTCTGCAAATCAGCTCAAACTTCATGAACTTTGGTATCAACTGCATCAGCGGTATTACCCAAACTGTTATAAGCCTATATGATCATGAGGTTTTTTTTATTAGTCTGAGTGAAGCTTAATTTCAAGAACAGTCTGTTTTTCCTTTACTAATGCAGGTACCCTTTGCTGGGATGAGCGGATGCTAAGAATAACAGGGATTACGGCTTACGCTGTGTGTGTGGTGCCTTGCTTTGCTGCCTAAATGACTGCTTAGTGGCTGTACAGTCGCATTAATTAGCTGACAGCGGCTGAGGTGAAAGGCTGGCAAACTGCAGCTTCAGAAATAGTGACATGCTAATTCCCTGAATGAACTAACAGAGTTTACAGCGTGGGTTAGAGGTTATTCGTGTCTGCTTCTCTTAAAAACCACAATCATTTTTCCATTACATGTACATTGTCACCTCTCTGTGCTGTAACTTTGCAGAACAGAGGACAGGAGTTTTTTTTCCATCTGATGGTGACAGTGGGTCGTCCGTGACTTGTTCTCTGAAAGATCTGTGGCTAAAGGGCTTGGTGGTTTATTGCCGGCGCTCCTTCTTTGTGTTTGCTCAAGAGCACACAGAGAGAAAGCACAAAGCAATCACGCTGGCAGAGGTGGGCGCTGGAGATAGCAAGGATGTGTGTTTGGTGTGCCTTTATCTTGTGTTGAGATAGCAAGAACAGTTATGCAACACTAATGCAAAACAGAGATGACGGCGTGAGAGGGAGCTGCAGAAGAACCCTGGGAGAGTTGACACTTTTCGGTGCTCAGTGAGGTGCGAATCTTGAACGCGGTGTCCTGGCTAGCAGACTCTAGAGACGTCTGCTATGCCCGCCATCTGGCTGCTGGCTGTTAGGAACATGTCAGTCCTGCATGAAAGCAAATATTCTGGGGTGTTTTCAGTGCCACTTGCGCATGCTTTTTTACATTTGTTTTAAGACAGAATGTTGCATCGTTATGGCTTAACTGCAGAAGGTTGGTGTCAGCAGGGATTGTGAAAGCTCTACACTTCCAGGACCATTCACTTACTTTCTTGTTATTTTTAATTAATGCATTTATTTTTAAACAAACGGCAGCTCAGCAGCATCAAATGTTTTTGGAAGAAACAGGAGGAAGATACCTACAATAAAAATCTAGTTAAGAGAAAAAAGTAATTTATCCCAGTCTTATTTCTGCTCTCTGGCCTTTCCTCTAAAAACTGGGGGGTATTCCCTGTAGAAAAGAGGCACCACTGTAATATGTCATCATCCCTCGCCACTGGCTGCTGCATAATTCACAAGATTAGTAGATGCCATCTTTTGCTGTAGGAATCTTAATCATGATATTTAACGTTTTTATCTGCATTTTTTAGAAGCAAAATGTAGGAGGGAACAACTTTTTTGGGGGGCGTTTTCAATTTAATACATTTTGCTTCATTAAGCCAGCAATCTAATACACATATGAGGATTAAAAACATTTAGGAATGAGTTTAAAATGTGAAATCTGTAACTGTCTAGCTAAAAATATGGAAGCTTTTTCTTTACGCGATGACGTCACAAAAATTAGTAAAAAGAATGACAAATTTAGATTTTACATGACAAGCAGCGGAATATGGATTGGTAAGTAGTACAACGATTAAAATGACCAATCTATTAGTCACCTTTCATTAGCATGCTGTAGGTGCTTGACATTAGACACAAAACATCGGTTTAGTCAATAACAAGTCAGAAAGCACAACAGATGAAGCAACAGTTATCAAAGATGAACATAAAAAGGAGGGAAACACTATGGCTGATTCTTTTAAAAGCTCCCATATTGAGCTTTATTGTCCCCTTAAAGAAAAGGAAACTTTATAATAAAATAATCAACAAATAAATACATTTGAAAAAGTTGGAAAAACCTTCCCTGTAACACTTTTTAAAAGGATTCCTTAAACTAGTTATAAGGCATGAACAAGCATCAGGAATGTGTCTAAAAGCCTTTATGGGATATTTATGAAACAATCATAAGCATTTGTATGTCTTGTGCCTGATAAGTGTTTAATATGCTGCTTTTTTAAGGTATTTATATGTGGGACTAAACTGCTTGTATAGAAATGTATATGCATTTAATCTAGAAATACAATTCAATTAATCATAAATGCCTTATGAAAAACTTTTAGACGACATTCACAAATGTCTTATAAATGTCTCATTAAAACTTTATTATTATTTGTATTATTATTATTTAGCAAATCTATTATAAAAGCTTATAAACTCATTACTTATGTTAGATAATGTCGTGTAACAAGTTTATTAAAGAGTTTTATTTGAAAGTTTCAACATTTTTTTATTTGTTTCTTTAATACTATTTTGACAATGATAGGCAATGGTCAACAGCCAATCAAGATGCAAGTGTACAAAATTCCACTGAAAAAGTGGAAAACAGGAAGACTGTGAGATTGGTTTGGCCATATAGCGAGAGAACTCTATATTTTTACATGAATAAAAAATGGCCCCTTCCCTTCCATGGCTCTAATGGTCGTTTACGTTTCCAGTGACCCACCATTTGCAGTGCTTTTTGGCTGCCGTCTAATTGCAGTTTCCTAGATTCTGCACCGTTTGACTTCAAGTAGTAATTATCAAACATTGTGAGCGAGTTGCTGGCTTAATGTTCTCTCTGTCTCTGATCCGCTTTTAATAAAGTTGTTTGGGCATAAATGACTTTCTGCAGCTGCTCCAGTGCTGTTTATGGAGTCATTAGCCATGAAGCATTTGGCCAACAAGATATTTATCCACTTCAAGAAGCATTATGCAGCCAGAGAAGTTACATTAGCACATCTTCAATGCGTTAGGTACCTTACTCAGTCTAATTATGTCTTGCATCATGCATGATTGTACAGCATATCGGAGGTCACCTATACATTATTAACAGCCTTCATTTTTTCTCACCTCTTTTTTTTTATTTCTAATTTTTTTTACTGGGATGTCTGATAAAGTACTCCAACATGACTTCATTTACTTCATTATGGTTTCCTTCTTTTAATAGTTTATAACTAATGGTGTAATCAGTGAATGAATGCATCAACATGGAAGGAGCATGGATTTGATCCTATCCTCTGGGTTTTGGTTCCAGGCTAGAATCTTTGTGGAACAGTGAGCTCAAAAGGTGTGGGCGCGAGGGAGCGTCCCTGACCAGGGTCTTCTGGAAGTTCTGCCAAACCCGCATGCTGGTAGCCATCTTTTCCCTCCTCTTAACAATGGTGGCAGGCTTCTTTGGACCTGTGAGTATTGTCAGTTTTTCTCAGGGTAGGAAATAAGTTGAATGTTTGTGTCCATATAGTTGTCTGAAAATCGCTTCATGTGGTTTAATGGTGGTTAAGAAATAAAACAATTAATCAGAGTTCTGGTTACAATCTATGGAACGTCAACTTATGATGTTGCTGTAAAATATCCAGTTTGTCCTTTACCTTTTCAGAAATCAAGTCTTTTTCCATTTTCTATTTTCTTGGGAATGGCTTCTGCACATTTTGGCGTATATGTGGGTTTCTAAATCCCTCTGAAAAAATATAGTTGTGTGTCTGAACTGGGTCCATTAGATTTGAAGCGTTCAGTTTCCATATCAGTAACTGTTCTGATCCAAATCTAGGAGCCTGGATTTACTGCTTACAGTGTTGCTGTTGTGTCACATTCCTGTTGGGCTTACTGACAAAGCATTTTTGTTTTCTACAGATTGACTTTCGAGGCTGTCGATTAAATTTGAAGCAAAACGATTTCAGACCTTAACATTTAACTGGCTCTTTTTGCTCTTTTTGTTTTGCTTCTGTTAATGGATATTTGCCTTTTTTTGTGAACCCTGTTTCTTTTTTTTATTTCCCATCTTTTCCCAGGCTATCCTTGTTCGAGCGCTCCTGGAATATTCTCAGAGCCCGCTGAGTTCCTGGCGCCACGGCCTTCCTCTGGTAGCCGGGCTCTTCCTAACGGAGCTGATCCGCTCCTGGTCTCTGGCACTCATGTGGGCTGTCAGTTACCGCACAGCCGCTCGCCTGCGTGGGGCAGCCCTGACGTTTGCGTTCCAGAAGATCCTCCGCCTGCGCAGCAGCAAAGACATCACTCCAGGAGAGGTAGGTGATCCAACAGCGAAGAAGATTTCAAGTGAACAAAAAAGGAGCCGCTTGGCTCCACGTGTGGACAATTGAGATGGATTTATTTTCCACCATCCTGGCTTACATCAGAACAAATCCTAAAGCCTGAGGGGAAAGCGGGGGGAGCTGGTAAGATTAATCCTTACAGAGCTTAAGTGGAATCATTGACCAACAAGCAAACATGGCAGCATTTTAGTGCAATAGCCTTAATAGCCTTAGAGGCTATTGTTTGAAATTGTTGAGCTCATTAAAGTTTACCTTTGTTTGCCCAGCTGATCAACATGTGCTCCAGTGACGGGCAGCGGCTCTATGAGGCTGTTTCCGTGGGCTGCCTTCTGGCGGGGGGGCCTCTGGTGGGAATCCTCGGCTTGTCTTACACTACATACTTCCTGGGCCCCACTGCCCTTCTGGGGTCAGCCATCTTCATCTTCTTCTACCCAATCATGGTATGATTTCTGACTAAAAAGCTGACTTTTCAAAGTAGAGTATGAAACTTTTTTGTAGTGTTTCAAAGTAATCCGACATTTTCTGTAAAAACTTTCTGTAATGACCACATTCCTAAATCGAATGTGTCTGGGTGGGAACCTTTGACTGTATATGACAACTAGACTGAGTTACCCCTCCTCCTTCGCGTTCCAAACAGGAAGTACCTGCTGGTTTCAAGAAGCTAAAATCCCATAGACCACTATAGAGAAATAAACAACTATCACTCAGTCATTCTATTTGTCAGAATTAACTTTCTTGCTCTGTTATCGTTTTAACATTCTTGCTAATACTCATTTTTTCTGTGATAGTTTTTCTTAAGTCCAAGTTATTCACGTTATAATCTGACCAATCAGATGCCTCAATGAAAGTATGTAGTCTCACATTAAATGTTTGAAACAGTTGATTGACAGATTTTGTGTAGCCTACTATAAGTGGTAAGGGTGTGGACTTCCATTAAGCTCACTCCTGAATGATGAGAGCGGTTTCCATAGAAACATTGCCTCAAACTGACTCAGATCAATCGCTGCTTACTGTCAACATCTAGTTCCAACATTGCAACGTCTGATCACATAAAAATGCTTACTGAATTAACTTTAATTTGTTGGAGCTTCCATTCAGAAGTTAGTCATTTTCTATGGGTGATGTCACACTCGCTTGCCCCAGTTCTCATATACAATCAGTGGGTGAAACCCAAAAGAATTAAATTTTAAAGTGATGTAAGTTAATCGTCTATTTAAAAAGTTATTTACATTTTTGAAGAACCTCTGCAGACTTTATGAAAGTCCGGTAACTACTTGAGTATCAATCTCCTGTCAGCTTTGCAGCTGTTATATTCAAATTACGCTCAGTTTCTGTCACAGGCTGTCAGCCCGAGGCTCTGCTTTTGATATGGAATGCGTTTATCACTCTGGTCCCATGGACAGGCCTTCAGCTCAGCTAATATGATTGTGTCTGCTTTCATTTCCTCCTCTGTCTCTTACTTGTCATCATCATCCCTACCACTACCACCCGGACAGATGCTTGCATCCAAGCTGACGGCGTATTTCCGCAAGAAGTGCGTTGCGGTCACTGACCGGCGCGTGAGACTGATGAACGAGATCTTGGGATGCATCAAGTTCATCAAGATGTATTGTTGGGAAAGCGCCTTTGCTCAGAATATTCACGGTAAGCGTCTGTCACGCTTCCTAAAATGGCTTGGCACTTCCTTGTTTTCTGTCTTTAACTTCCCACTTTTTTGTTTGTGATTTGTCTTTTTTACATTTTTTAGCGATTGGGACACCTTTTTGACAGCTAACAATTACCAACTGAGTCAGAATGACATGCCAATTTATTCACATTCCTATTATGTGGAAATATTTACGTAATAACTAATCTGCTCAAGGTTAATTTGAGTTTTAGAACATCTTAATGCTGATCTCATCCATGTCTTTTTTTTTTCTCCTGTTGTGCTCCAAATGAATCAGGTTGGGCCAGTTTTACTGCTGCTCTGTGATAAAACATTACAGGGGTAATTAATCCACCTTAGTGGACAATAAGCTTTAAGGGCGACAGAGTCATTTTCTTTTAATTAGCATTGCTGTTACATGAAGGATCAGGGTTTGTAGTTCTCACAGAATTGCACGTATCTCCTGTTGGGAAAGAGATGTTTGGTTTGGCACATCTGAAGGAATTGAAGCTCTTGGTTTCTGTGTTTGCGCCCGGTGTTCCGGGTTAGAAGGGGTCAATATTCAGGCATTCAATTAAGAAAAAAGTTTCATATTTCAGCAGAGTTTTTTGTCTCATAACTGTGTTCTGTGCATGCTGTGCCAGTTTGAGGCTCTAAGCTTCTCATAATACATTTTCATTGGATAAGCCTTTGGTGAGTCACTGTATCCGTGTTTTTTTGTTTTTCCTTTCTTGCTCAATTTTCTTTTCTCTTGTCTCTGCAGAGGTGCGTTCAAAAGAGAGGAGGATTCTGGAAAGAGCAGGGGTCGTTCAGAGTCTCACAGTGGGTGTAGCTCCTATCGTGGTGGTGATGGCCAGCGTGTGCACCTTCACCCTTCATATGGCAATGGGCTATGACCTCACTGCAGCGGAGGTATCTAATGAGAACCCATTTACTGTGTTTTTATTTCCATACATTTTGCCTCTTGGAAAATGTTGGGCCGAATCTGAACTCTTACCCTACCCCTACATTTAGCTCTCCAAACGGAGATATGATCTTATTTCTACATATTTACGTGCGATCAGCACAACAATGTGATAGAAATTCACACGTGCAGCCAAGATGTACATTTTTGCATTGTCCACACGTATTTTAATTGCGTCTAAGACTGGATTTTGTTGTTGGCCGCATATATCTAAAGTTAAACTTAAAGTCACATGTGTGATGTGTGAAATGTGTTCTCCACGTTTGATTCATCTCCTGAAAGAGCTGTGAGCTGCAGACACAGCTGTGCCCAGGAACCATTTGGTGGTTACGCCTAATTGTAACCCATAATTCTAACCTTAACCCTTCCTCTGCGTATGTGTGGCCAAGAAAAAAGTTCAGCACTGGTCGCATGTTTTTTAAAAAAATTACGTGCAAATAGACACTTTCTTTATCATTTTAAAAAGTCTTGCTAAAACAACAAGTCTTTACTTACTTTTAAATGTAAACTTCTGTGCTTCAGAACACACCCACGTGAAGAAATGCGTTTTTCCTTCGCAGCCTTTTTTCTTCACAGTGCGACACGGCTTCCCCCACCGGCAGAGGCATATAGAAGTCCCTTTGTTCTGCCTTTATTATAACAATTTCAGACACCGCTCTCCCTTCAAATGCCCCTACAATTGGAGGAGTAGATAGAAACTGGAGGGGTAGGGTAAGAATTTGGATTCGGCCTTGGTTTACGTTTCAAGCAATTGAATATATTTTACAGGCTTTCACTGTGGTTGCCGTCTTCAACTCCATGACATTTGCTCTGAAAGTCACACCACTGGCTGTGAGGGCGCTATCTGAGGGCGCCATTGCAGTCAAAAGATTTCAGGTGAGAGAACTTAAAAGTCTAACTGAGATCATGTTTCGATCTATTGTAAAAGCTTTTCAAGTGGTCTTAAAATTATGATTATACGATTTTACTAAAAATAAAAAAAACTGTGTTGTTTTATAGGAAATAGTTTCTGCAGAGCGGCAGTAGTTCCTTAGAAATTCCCCTCTAAATTGTAGATGGGACCATTGGCATGGAACAATCCTCCCCCTTCCCCTCCACATTGCTGAGACTGCTCTATTTACAGCTTTTTGTTTACAGCTCTAACTTAGATCTATTTCTCTGTAAGTGGATAGATCAGAATGGAGCAGAACAGGGAGCTTGTTACCTGCTGATTGTAGCTTCAACATAACAACTACAAGCTTTTTTGAACAGTGTTTTAATTTAAAACGCTACTTTCCCATGGGTTTGCATTCAAATTTTCTACATTTTACATTTATGGTAAAAAGAGATGAGAAACCGAAGTTTTCTACTTTTATTTTAAATCTGATTTGTTTGCTTTACTTTAACATTTGTGAGGAACAGGGATGGCTGCACCTGCAACAATCAGGAAGGACTGAAATAAGATGGGATCTTTCAAATTTGAGCTAAATCTTTTATATGATAACAAAAGGTTTCAGGTAAATTATGGTCATTTGATTTATGTTTTTTTTTCCTCACCAGCAGGTGCTTGAAGTTGATTTTATAACACGCTGACACTTTGATAGAGTGTTTCTCAGCACGTGTTTAAAAGTCACGTGTTGGTGGGAAAAGTTTCCCAGAGCCAGCTCGGTTAAGTCAGCAACTCTTCCTGCCAAAGATGCAGTCAAAGGCTCATTCTGTGATCTGCACACATGCTGAGCATTATGAAGTCCTGATGAGCTTAAGGGTGGGCACTTAAAGCATCAGACACTAATGCAGTGATCCCTGCAGTGCCAGCATGTTAAACCACATGTGAACTTTTTACTGTGCCTTATGTGGCTGTGGATGAGACTGAACCCCCCACCCATTCCCGTTGGATCAGCTGTAACTGAACTGTGTGTTGACTATCCCACTACAGAGGTTGTACTTGATGGACGACAGGGAGATGGTTTTGGTCAAAATGGAGGACCTTGACAATGCAGTAGAGTTTCTTGACGCTACTTTGGATTGGGAGAAGACCAAGCTGAATGTGCCTCCCAAGAAACAAGGAGGCATGAAAAAGAAGCTGAACCGCTTTATTTCCAGCGAGGACAGCAAGAGCTGCAGAACAAACCCCAACATTCAAAGTCTGCTCACAAACATGGAGCAGGAGAGCCCACAGAGCACCATCTCCGCCTCACAAAGCACGCACAAACCTTTGCACAAGGCGCTGCACCACATTAATCTGTGCATTAAAAAGGTAACAAAAAACAAAAACAAATTCTTATTCTAAAGCGCTGCCCTCTTTCAGCTGCATGACTTGGTTTCTTCTTCAGGGTTCTCTGATTGGGATCTGTGGAGGTGTCGGAAGCGGGAAGAGTTCCCTTTTGTCGGCTCTCCTTGGACAGGTCAGATGCAGCTCAGTGTCTGAGACTTCAAAGTCAGCACCTTCCTTCCACCTTAAGCTACATTCACATCGCCCTCGGCAACGCGCGTTCAAGCGACCACTTCCAATGACAAGTCTATGTAAACACTCGTAAATATGAAATCCAGGCTTTAGTGTTCAAAACTCTTGCATTCACATGTAGCTACGCAAGTTTTGAGACAGTTCAAGACACAGCTCTACATACAAAAGGCGTAATACAAGTTAAACCAGGTCTAACGTTGCCCATTTAGGGACTAAGATTTGGTAGTGACGTTTGGATTTGGTTTATCTGGTGAACTCAAATATGACGACTGACGTCTGTGTTTGTTTTTCCTATAAAGATAAACTAAGGCCACTTTCCTGACATGATGGCAATCCATATCTGCCATTTCAACGATGCTAGCAATGAACAAAACTGTTTCTATTTTGTTTCCAAATCGTGAGATTTGCACCATTTTGACATTTAGTACCAAGCTTCTTCCAACTGCAGGTGGCAGACGTGCTGTAGTAAACAGCAGAAAAAAAGAAGTCCGTCCCTGCTTGTCTAGCATGACCACTGTGGGCTTAACGTCAAATGCCCGAGATGCACGTAGCTTTAAACTGGCCTGCTTTTATGCTCTAGATGACTCTGTTGGGGGGTAAACTGGCTTCCAGTGGGGACTTTGCATATGCTGCCCAACAAGCCTGGATTCTCAATGACACTCTGAGGAACAACATCCTTTTTGGAAAGGAGTTTAACTCAAAGAAGTAGGAAGTATTTTTTTCATTTTGATTAAACATTGGAGATTTCTCCCTAATCTTGAACTTATGTCCCTATCAGGTACAATGCTGTGCTGGAAGCATGCTGTCTTTTCCCAGATCTCGCAGATCTTCCATTTGGAGACACCACAGAAGTTCGTCTGCTTCCTTCAACACGCTGTAACTCGGTTTTGTAGTTCCATAAATCGCAACAGGCTTCTCTCTTTTCTTTCAGATTGGGGAAAGAGGCACCAGCCTGAGTGGAGGTCAGCGTCAGAGGGTGAGCCTGGCGCGTGCGCTCTACAGTGAGCGGCCCATCCTCCTGCTGGATGACCCTCTGAGTGCTGTTGATGCCTGTGTTGGTTCACATATATTCAACAAAGCTATTAGAGGAGCGGCTAAAGGAAAGACAGTGCTGTTTGTAACACACCAGCTGCAGGTGAGGACATTATCCACACTGATTAAAAACAAAACCGACAAGTCTGATGAGATTTCTTTGAGTTTTTTTTTGTAAAAATGTCCTTGATGATTTCCGTACTTAAAGAAACCTATATTCACTGAATAACAGTGAACTATTAAGAGTGTTTCAATATCAAAGCCCTTGCAAATGAACTCCCCTCAATCTGATTTTTTTAAAATCAATTTTCCCCTTTAGTATTTGCCCGAGTGTGATGATGTTGTTCTGATGAAGGACGGGCGGATCGCAGGCCACGGCACACATGCGCAGTTAATGGACAAAAGCTGCGAATACGCCACTTTATTCAATAGCATTCAACAAGAGGTAAGGCCGAGATGCACACGGAACAAAGATATCACTTTTCGCTACGCTGCAGCGCCAAGCGTTACGGTTTGAATAATTCATGAGTGCAGACAGACTGATCTAACTGTGGAAAAATGTTAATGCATACAGGCCTTTATTATTTATGCCAAAGCTGATTCACTGGTGAGCCTCTGAGGATCTTGTCACCGATGTCCCTGATTAAAATCACAGGGTTGTTGTTGGAGATCTCCTGATTTGTGAAGGGCTCTCCCTTCATTTGTGTTCTGCAGAATCTCATAAAAGAAAATTTAAAAAACAAGCAGAGAAGAGACGCTCCAAAGAAGGCTGACACCCTGCTGGAAGTCAGCAAGTTCATACCTAAGATGGAAAACAAGAAGCGAGGTGAGAGACATTTTTAGTCAGGTGCAGATGAGTAAAAACCGAAATGCATTTTGTTTTTTGCATTTTGTGGCAATCAGAACCGCTGATGAAAGCTGAAGAGAGGGGCTCCGGTGCCGTTGCCTGGTCTGTGTATGGAGCTTACATCAAAGCAGCAGGAGGTCCCATTGTTTTCCTCATCAACATCATCTTCTTCCTCTCCACCACGGGCAGCATAGCCTTCAGTAACTGGTGGCTCAGCTATTGGATTAGGCAGGGAAGTGGGGTAAGTTGGGAAATGATGACAATACTTTAGCTGTTTTTGCTCCAAAAGGAGAATGACTACCATATTTTTATGAGTCGCTTTTTTTATTTTTTGCTTAGTCAATATGACTGGGGTTGAGACTAATACTAATTGAGGAGCGACTTAAATATATATATATATATATTTTTAATAATCAAACTGCACCAACCGCAAGAAGGCACTTGTTAATTATTAATGCAATTATTAATTTCTCCTTGATGATCAGTTTTAAATGGTTGGCACTCCTGTGAATAGCAAAGAAGGCTACCCATACGTCACTACCAAATCCAAGTTCCTGAGAGGTCAAAGTTCAAATGGTTTTACTTTCAGCGTGAGTTGAATGGCTGTGTGTTTTGCACGTCCCCACTGGAACCCCAAAATGGACTTGAAAACTTGTCGAGCAACTCATTAACGTTTGCGGAAGCCTGAATGAAGAAGTCAACAGATGTAGTGATTTAAAAGGATATAACTTTAAAGAGTCATGCCTTATTGATTTTTAAAATACTTACATTTAAAGGTAAACCTTGTGCTTCAGAAACCCCCACCCCCATCCCATGCACATGAAGAAATGCGCTTCTCCTCCACCCAGAAGTGTCGCCCTACCGGCGGAAGGATAATCAGCGCTAAGTCGCTATGGCCTCTTCTTAAAAAAATCTCTTTTTTAAGAATACACCACGAATACAGCTTCAAATGCCCCTACAATTGGGGCAATAGGGCAGAGTCTGAGGAGTGGGGAAGCAATTCGGATTCGGTCAAAGAGTTTGTAGGCTTGTAAGCATGTTCTTTATGCTATGGTTATCTGAATATTTCATATTTTGCACTAATATCTAGAACAGGGATGTCCAAATCCAGATCTCTGAGGCTGATGTTCTACATGTTTTCAAACCAGCCTGCCACTGAAGCTCCTTTTTGGCAAAACACACCTTGATCCAAGTAATCAACAGCAGATAAGGCAAGGTTTCTGGAAAACCAGCAGGAGACACCCCTGATCTAGACACTTATTCAGTTCTTTCCATGTTTTATGAAGCTTCATACGGTTATGGTAGTGAAGCATGGCTATATTCAGTCTATTATTGTTATTTATTCAGTTGTTATAATTTGTTTTTCAAGATGGAATGTCTGTTCTTATTCCTGTATTTTGTTAAATAAATTTCTCCCAAAAGTGCGACATATAGTCTGAAAAATATGTGCACTTTGCTTCAGTGAGCCGTGGAAGCAGACTGAGTATTAATCTGAATGGGGATGATTAAAAAATAAAAAGTGTAACAGCACCCCAGTAAACTTAATTAAAAACAAGCCAGGAAACAGATGTGCAGCAAACAGGCAGTGGCTGCCACTGAGAGATGTGCTTGGAATTGTAAATGTCTTCAGCCTGAGTGATTTTAATGTACGTTGTGTGAACCAAAATGTGCCTTTCTCAATCTCATTAGGAGCTACGCAGGGAATCTGGAATTTTCCAGAACACATCATTAATCTCTGGGAATGAGACGACAACGATGGACAGCATGAGGCTCAATCCTCACGTTCAGTACTACTCAACTGTTTATGTCATCTCCATGGGAGCTGCGTTGCTGCTGAAGACTGTGAGAGGCCTGGTGTTTGTGAAGGTAGGTGTCTTTTCAGTGTTCTCTTTGTCCTGTTTTCCAGCAGCCAGTCAGCTAGTGAGACCAATCTGCCACATTCTTCCTCTGGAATTGTCTTTTATTTATGCTCTTTTGCTTAATGGAAAATTGCCGCAGGCCGAATCCATGAAGTGTTTGAGCGCTGCTGCTCTTTTACCACTTCTGTCTTTGTATGTGCACGCTCATCCCTGTCACCTCCTCCCTCATAAGCGCATCTTCTACTTCATCCTAACCTATCATGACGCGACAGTGCAGCAGTTGGTCCCCCGTGTTAATGTGTCTCACTTAAAATAGCTAATTTTCCAAAGATGGTAAATCGTTTTCCTCCTGCAGCTACGATGGGATCTCTCCCAGTTTTAAATATTCCATTATTAGAATTAATTTGTTCTCTGCTGCCACATTAAATTTCTGTCCAATTGGTGGATTGTCTCCTTTGAGTTGGGTCGTGACCTTAATGTAAGCCTCGCAGGAACTCATTATGAATGAGGCTTTGACAAGCCACCTCACGAGAAGAAAGAAAACGCCCTCCCCACTTTCACATGCTAAGCATATGGCGAGGCAGCGTTTGCAACTCTGCAGGCGATGCGCCACTGTTTACTGCCATTTCCTTCCGACTGTCTTCTTTATCCGAGCAGCGATTGTTTCCGTATGTTTGTCTAAGTTGTTTGTTTACACGTGTCAGGTCTGGTGCCAGAGCTCAGCGTGTTGTTTGTGTTGACAGTGCACGGTGAAGGCTGCCTCTGTTCTCCACGACAAGCTGTTCCGCCGGCTCCTCCTCAGCCCCATGCGGTTTTTCGATACAACACCTCTGGGTCGGATCTTGACCCGCTTCTCCAGGGACATGGACGAGGGTGAGGCTTGATTTGTCTCGACTGAGAACCTTTCCCTGAGGAGAGCACTCAGTCAGTGAAGTCACTGTAGTTGACAAGGTGTAGTGCCAGCACGCAGTCTGATTTGACATGAAGGAATCTCTCTGGTGAGCTGCTCTCTGTCATCCACTTCACTTGTGTCTTTGCTTGACATGTCGATATCCGAGTTGTTTTCTTCTTGGATGGTTGCGCTTGTTTTTCTGTTGCTCACAGATCTTATGCTCTCTTCAAGTTCCTTTTTGTGCACTAGTGGGTTTTTTGGGGGAGGGAATCAGAGATGTGTTCACAGGTTGGCTCAGGACTTCAGCAAAATTAAATGTAGACTGTAAAGCTTTAGTCGCCTGCACCTGACCTGTGCGTTTGCTGCAGGTCTTTGGGTTTTCCAGGCCCATAGAGAATCGTAGACAGGTGCAGCTCCATCTTAAAAGGTGCACAGGTGTGTCTTGCATTTCCCTTGACGTTTGTAAAGCCACTTTAATCCTTAGGATTCCAGGATCTTTTTGAGCTTTTTTTTTTCGATCTTTTACAATTTTCTCTTTAAAACATTTTTTGTGGCAATCGTTTTTAGCACATCCATAGCTCCTTTTTTTAAGATGTTTTTAATTAATTTATCCAATAATTCCACACAGAACTTGAAACTGTCCAAAGAACTCAATTCTAAGTAGCACATTTTGTTAAAAAAAACATTGTTGCTGTCAAAATCACAAAAATGTAGATGTTTTTATGTGACTAAAGATCAAACATGTGGAGACGAAATAAAAATGTTTAAATTCACAAACAAAGCAAAGCGAGGTCAAAAATATGTGAAAAATGTATGTAAAAAACATGAAAACCTCAAAGGGGGATTTACTCCAAAGGGTTTCATTTAAACTGTTGCAAAACTCTTGTTGTTTTTTTAAAAGAAAATTTTTAAATCCATAAACTTTTATAAACCTTCACGTTAAATTTTGTATGAAAACAATGATAATGGGGACGTCATTGTAAACAGCTGACGTGGTTGGCAACTCACCGGAAAATTCAGGAACTTCTGAGGGTTAATGCAACATCCATGCGTGTGTTATTGTGATCTATTTGCCAGGGCAGTTATGAATAAGAGGACAGTGAGTAGAGATCAGATCCTAATGGCTCTTCAACTCCCGTTGGTATTTAGATTCTTTAAAGAAATATGGTCAGTGAACTTATATAGGGCTTTTCTACTTTGCTCTCAAGCCCAAAACGTTTTACAGTCACAATCACCAACTAACCAACACATTCATACACCAATGTTGTCAAACACTGACACTAACCTAAAACCACCAGGACCAATGTGTCTTGCCCAACAACACTTTGTGGCACTATTTATCTGATGTAGTTCATTTCCGTCTTCAACAGTGGACGTGCGTCTGACCATGCAAGCTGAAATGCTGATGCAGAACCTGACCATGGTCTTGTTTTGCCTGGGGATGGTGGGTGCAGTCTTCCCCTGGTTCCTGATCTCCATTCTGCCCATGGGCGTCTTCCTCTTCCTTGTTAACCGTGTGTCCAGGTGAGAACTTGATGCACCTTGTATGCCATAGAGTTTGCTGGCTTGACAATAAATATCTATCCTTTTTTTGTTCGCTTTGTCATAAAAATCAAAAACTTAAATCAGATTGTTTCTATCAGGTGATTATGTTTACATTCCTGCTTATTCCTATGTAAACACTTCTTGCTTTAGCTTCATAAGATTCATATTTTTAAAAGGACAGGTGGAGAATATTTATCTTTGAACCTCCCTGTGTTATTCACAAAAAAAAATAATTGAAAAAGTTCCAAAGAACTTTTGTCATTATTGAAAAGACTGATGAATACATTTGTAAAAATCTTTTCTTGTGTCAACAGTTAGGAAGGTTTTTTTTTTTTTTAAGATTACAGTCCTGGATTGGGTTTTTGTTCCTGTGGAGTCTGCGCTCCAGTCTTCCTCCACAACAACAACAAAGTGGATGTTGTGTTTTGTTATGTTTATTTAGATTGGAAGCTGAAGCTGTGATATTTTGAATATTACAAAAACATGTCAACCAGAAGATTTTCCTGATGCTTCAAAATCTCCAAACAGACCATCCAGAACAATCCTTTATCCAGAATCTGCTCTTTAATGTAAATATGGTTCTGTGGAAACCAACTAAGCTGTTACCTAACCAAAGATAAGGTAAAGCAAACAGCTTTCCCATGTTTCTTCTCCAATTACATCTTTGTCTTTTAGATTTTTGTCTGTTTTGACACGGTTGTCACAAACTTAAGTCTTGGACCAGAATTACACAAATCCCTGCAGTCTAATTCCACTTTTCCTGCACATACTTTTAAAAATGAACACAACAAAAATGCTAAAAGCCTACTTTTGTATGGCTCTCATTTATTTCCAGAATACATTTGGACAGATTTGGATGAAATGAAAGTTTTACTGACAGAGATGCTTCCATAAATCTGCACACAGGACAGCCTCAGGTTAGACGGTACATCCTGTGTTCAGAGGAAACATTGCCAATAGTCTGAAGTCTTTGCTTTGTCATTGTTTACGTTTTCACAGCATTTGTGCAATAAAGTCGAATCTGCTGTGGAGAACAAAAGCACACCAGCGTCTGGGGAAATATCCACCAAATCCTGTTATGTCCTCTGTCTGTGAAATCAGGAAGAACATTTGCTGTGCGGGTTTTTTGTTGTGAAGTTCAGAAGCACAAAAACCAGATTTGTGTTTTTATGTTGTAAAAAACAAGCATTAGTGGGGTTTAAAGTTCCAAATGAAGGCTTCCTGTTTCTGCATAAACTCCTGATCATATCTAATAGAACTTTGTCATGCCACAGACTTTTAATTACAAAGTATTGCCATATTAAAACAAGGCTTTTTTTAAAGAAAAAAATCTGACTGTAACAGACAAACAAAACATACAACTAAAGATGAAAAACTAGTTTTTCTCCATTCGTCAACATGGAAACATCCTGGTGCACCACAGTGTTGTAACAAAGCGAGTCTCTGCTTGAAGTTTCCCCTTCCAAAGCAACAATTGTAGATTTTCTAAAGTGGAACTGCCCAGGGCATCACTGCACTTTTCAGTTTTTCATTTGTAAAAAAGAACTCTTGTCTAGTTTTCTTTCCACTTCACAAGTGTGTGCCACTTTGTGTTGGTCTTTCACATCAAATTCCAATAAAATCTATTTATGTTTGTGGCCATAATGTGAGAAAATGTGGAGAAGTTCAAGGGGTATGAATACTTTAGCAAGCCACCGTATATGTTTGTGAGCAGTCGGTGCTGGAAGCAAGGAAGTGTCATGTTCTTTCCTCATCTCCTGTCAGCATTTAGTGGGAAAACACAATGATTCACAGGAGACGTTTAGTTGCATACCGTTTTTATTCTGTCCTAGTTACTAAACGTTAGCTGGAAAACTTCCATGTCAGTGTAAGAGGGCCTGGTCTATACACTGCAAAAAGAGGTTGCAGACCAGGAAAAACAGAATAAGAACACCAATCGTAAAAAGAAAATCACTAAAAAGTAGTAAAATTATCTGTCCATGCAACAAGTAAGTTTTGCTTAAAGAGTAGTACTGTCAATCGAATAAAAACATTTAATGAGATTAATCACACTTTTGGGTTGTGATTAATCACGATTAATTAATCACAATGTTTACTTAATAAAGTTTATACGACAGGATGCAGCTTTCGAACAAGAAAAAAATGGCCAGAGAGAAACTTTTTCCCTTCATTTTTACTGTCAGAAATGTTTTTAAAGTATTGACTCAGAAGTTTAATTTGTGTGCACAAACACATCAACAGTAAGATAAGCAGAACTATAAAGACTTATGTCTGCCGTAGTACTCAAAGAAAACACAGATGCTGATATACAGCCATAAGAAACATTGTGTTTCTGCTATTTAAATGGTCCGGGTGAAAACTCTATTCTGATTGACTGCTTCCAGAAGAAGTTCCGGTCACAGTGTTCTATTTCATCTTTACAATAAACAAAAATGACAGATTACACTGTACAAACACACTTCAGCATTTATTAATCGAGTCTCTTAGTGCTTTTTTTTTATGTTGATCTCTATCAAATTAACCAACTGATTATATAATAATTTCTTGGTTACAAATCAATTAAATCATTTGTTTTCTTGCAGTATTATGAATTGCAGTGTTCTCTTGTTAATCATTACGTTCTAAAACGAATGTCTGATTGGTGAAGTCTGAGAAGTAACATTACCTTTAAGGCTGTAAAACCCCTCACTACACCCCCATAGAGTTTTCTCAGAGAGGCAAGAACATTTTCACAATTTTCCTTTTTTGTTTAAAATCTAAGTTCAAACCTTCATAGAAAGAAAGTCCAGGATTATTGAATGAAAACAAGGATCTGATCATGATAGAAAACTTTTGTAGATTTGACAAACTGAATGCATTCTGTACGAGAGACACGGCTCGGAGGAGATTGATTGACAAGATCAACAGCCAATTAACACGCAGAACACGGTGTGCTGTGGGAAAAAAGCTAAAAGACAATCACTGAATAAAAACCAACAAAGAAAATCTGTGAAATTGCAAAAGATAAACAGCGATATAGTGAGGGACCTCTGCACTTATGAACTTACTTTGGATTTTTTTTAAATGTTGCCTTCCTATGAGTGTCACTACATTTATTATCCATTTTCCAGGGTTTTCATTCGGGAGCTGAAGCGCCTGGAGAACATCAGCCAATCACCATTCACCTCCCATATTACCAGCAGTCTTCAGGGACTCTCCACTATCCATGCTTACGGAAGAGAGTCCGGCTTCCTGAAGAGGTGAGATCTGCGCCGTGTGTCAGCGTTTAAATGTAATGTCATCGTTGTGACATTATGCCAAAACATTTCCCTTAAAGCTGGGCTGAGCCAAGCCCTGTTTGCCTGCTGAAATCCCATAACATCATTCTCTCGGTTTTTTTAGATATCAGGAACTGCTCGACACCAACCAGGCCACCAACTTCCTGTTCAGCTGTGCCATGCGCTGGATGGCCGTGCGCCTTGACCTCATCAGCATCTCTCTTATCACGGCTGTAGCACTTCTCATAGTCGTCATGCACAATCAGATACCGTCGGCTTATGCAGGCTTGGCCATATCCTACGCAGTGCAGGTTTGTAAACAACCACACGTACTAATGCAAACTCTGAAACTGTCATTACGACCTGCAGCAGTCCTGGACTACAAGAAAGAGTATGCTTTCACAATTCTTTTTTTACAAAAGGTCACCCCCGCCACATACTCAAAAACTCACTAAGATTTGCACACACCTCCACCCGGTGGAAATGACTTGTGTGCATAGTGAACGGCTCCACAAAAACCAGTGACATCACAGTGGTAGAAACTGTAAAAAGAAATTGGGGGATATGCAAATAAAGTTTTTAAATTATTATGGGATGAACACAGGACCCACAGCTTGGTGGCCATTTTGTGGCAAAATGTAAAATTTGGCAATTTTCACATTTTCCCATAATATGTGGAAAATCGGGCAATCTTTATGAAATTTTACACACACCACCAACGTTTTGTTGACCTTTAACCTTTGAAAAAGCTCACATCTTGAATTAAAAAAAAGTGTCCTCCTAACTCCTCGAGCTTTAGTTGGAAGTAGCTTGGGAAAAAAAAAGATAGATTTTGAACATTACCGTGGTGAGCTCGCAAAAGTGGCCTTTTACTATTGCTCACACATTTTCTACTGGAATATTGTGAACATTTAATACATTAATTGTTGGTTTTAAGTGAATTAAATAATATAACACATGATATGAGTATAAAGGGAATGTGGGTGTGGTTTACAAAAAACCTTAGTTGCCAAGGAAATATAAAATTTTACTTTAAACCAATTCTTCTATAAATTACGTAGACCTGTTCACCAACCCCAGGCGACCAGAAAATAAAGTGGTTGCTATGGAGATAAATCCAACAGAAAAAACAAGTATTGAAAAAGTATTTTTGTTTTTATGAACTTTTCATGTGCAGCTCTGATCATAGTGGCAGGAGCAGAGTGGGTGCTGGAGCTGCTCAGCCAATGAGGTCGTGTCAAAAGGAGACAGAGAGGGGATAGAGCCTGCGAGCCATACAATGTCTCTAGTGGCTTTAACTTTCACTGTTTTTGGCCAAGTGCTATTATTTTGCAGCAATAAACCCATTCTTTTTTTCAGTTTCAAAAGCTTGAATCAGTTTGTGACCGTTTTTGTCTGTGTATGATCCTTTCAGTGTTTTGAGGGGGAACTTTCTCTGTTGTTAGACTTTAGAACATCAGATTATTAACAGAAAGCCCTGACCTCGTTGTAGGCGTTTCACACCAGACCAGTGAGGCGGTGTGAAGAACAGCTAAAGCCAGTTTACTGTATAACAAGATGCCCTCCCGCTCACCTTTACCCCGAACACAGGCTGCTGGGATGCCTGTTTTGAAGCGGCATGCTGCAGCATCACCCTGCCTCCAAAGCCTACAAACAACAATGAAGCACAATAAAGTGCAGAGTTGGTCTTTGAAGAGGCATTGTGGAGCGGGTCAGTGTTACAGACATGATGGATGAAAAACCGCTAACCTTTGGCGTTGAGATCAGCGTCCTGCTGCGTGCTCTCTCTGTCCCACAACCACAGAAGTTTATTTCATTTTTCTTTTTCAAGTTTCATTCCATCAGAATCATCATTTGATTTATTTTTCAGACATTCCTTCGCTCAAAGCAGATGTTTAACTCTTGGTGATGTTGGCTAATCGCTGTGCAACAACAGGGATGCTTCAAAGTTTAAATATTCCCTCATAGTGATGAGGATGGCGTGTTCCTAACTGAGTTGTTCATATGTTTTGTTTTTTTTTTCTTTTAGCTGACGGGTTTGTTTCAGTTTACTGTGCGATTGCTCTCCGAGACTGAAGCCCGCTTTACATCAGTGGAAAGGATCAATCATTATATAAAGGTGAGGTCATCGATTTTTATAGTGGTGTGTTTGGGAGCGCTCAGATAAGTTAAACATGTGGTACATACCAGGGACATACCAATGCATGAATACAGGTTATTATTTTCATTTTTTTCTATACCTAGTCTTAAAATGTGGAGTATTAAATGACAGTGAATGCCTCATTTACTTATAAACTGGTAAAATGAAGTTGGTAAAGAAAGACTTTTTTTAATTTATTTAAATTTTTTCTTTATTAAACTTCAAAAACAAATCAATCATTTGGCAAATATTAAAAACCTTTGTTGAAAGTATTTATTCACTTTATGGTTTTGTTAAAATGGTCTTGTTCAAAAGAGTAGCCTTACCTAGTGTCAAAACTAAGAAATATTTTTTAAATGTGCAGGGAATCAATAAGAAAATGTAAATCAAGACTGGACTTGGCTCCCAGGTTTTAAAGTCCCGCTCTGATCATCCTTTGATCTATTGTAAAAATGTTTCTAGTGCCCTTTTAATTATGGTTATGACGTTTTAGGCAAAGTTTAAAAAAATGTTGTTTTTTTTTTAAATAATTTCTGCAGAGCAGCAGGAGTTTCTTAGAAATTCCCCTGTGAGCTGTGGACAGGACTGTTGATGCTGAGCAACCCTGCTCCTGCTTTCTGACATCCTTCTGTTTACACTCTCTCCTGCTAGCTTACGGCCCCTCACATCCTCAAGCTAACATTACTAGTGCAACGAGTAATGTTGGAACTATCCAGCCGTACAGTTTTGATCTAGATTCCAGCTCAGACAAGGAAAACAAAGATGTACATTGTGGATGCATCAGAATGGAGCAGAAAGCTTGTGGCCCGCCCAGCATATTTTCTGTCACAAATGCGATCGATCAGACGTTTTTTTTTGTCTGCCCCTGATTCACAACAATTTGAATAAAGAAATACTCACAAATGCCATTTGAAGCTTAATTTTTCATATATGTCCTCCAAAATGCCACAAGAACACGATAAACAATTTTCATCAAAGTTAGTCTTTAAACTGAACAGAACTGCTCAGGAGGAATTCCCACACTTAAACAGATTTAGGTGTTCAGTGTTTTAGATTCCACTGCAGCGTTTTAGTCAGGCTTTGACGTCAACGCCACAATTCTTTCACGCTGTCCTGCTGTGGATATGCTGCTGGGCAGATCAATCCGTTTTTTGATTGATCCTGCTTTTCCAGGCTGTCGGGCCTCGCATGCAGATGAGTTCGTGCTGGACTGAGTCCTGTAGCTTCAAAACAGCCTAAAGTCCTCAAAACCCATCCCACCTCCATGTCCAACATTAAAACTAGTTAGTGATAAGTTATGACAATATTGCATTTCATCAGATATGGTTTTGTGCTGTTATTGCATGAATCGGATCACCTGTGTGTCAGATTACATGAAAGCGATGAACTCAACAGGAAGTAGAAATTTAGAAGATACAAATTTTAAAATAACCTTTTTAGTTGAACCCAAAAAAAGCACATAGATGAAACTCATTCCAGCTCAGTTTGTGGCTTTGCTTCTCTTTAGAGGTTTGAAGATTCACTCCAGAGACTATTGTCTGTCTGTGTTTTAGAGTCTTGACAGTGAAGCACCCAGACAAAGTCCCAAGGAAATTGCTCCTGCCCCCTCCTGGCCTCAGCAGGGAAAGATCACCTTTCAGAATGTGAACATGCACTATCGGGATGATCTGCCACTGGTGCTTAAGAACCTGTCCTTCACCATCCAGCCTGAAGAGACCATCGGCATTGTGGGCCGCACAGGATCAGGTAACACTGACCTTCTGAGCTCCCCAGCCAGCAAGGCTTCAGTTTCCATTTACATCTGCATTGCAGCGTGTCCACTTGTGTTAGACCAGTGGGTTTGTGCACGTGTTTGCAGGAAAGTCCTCTCTGGCCGTGGCTTTGTTCAGGTTGGTGGAGCTGAGCGGAGGCTCCATTACCATTGACGGGATCAATATCGCACACATTGGCCTGGATGACCTGCGGAGCAAGATGGCCATCATCCCTCAGGAGCCGATACTCTTCATTGGGACCGTCAGGTGAGATAACTGCCACTCTCAAAGGTTTTGCTGTAACTACAATTCAGAGAAGTTTACACCCTAAGCAATCAATGCAGCTGCTCTAATGGAAAATCTCCATTAGAAATGCAGGTGGTCTAATTGGATCTTCTTATCGGTTCTGAAACAGATGAAGACTTCCTCCCCCCAAATGAAACCATGCCTTCAGTCAGCTGATTTATTCTTTTTAAGCTGCAATATGGTTTGGTTACTAAGTGCTGTCACAACAGGTTTTTTTGTGGGATTTTCTGCAGCTTCCTATGAAGCAAATACAGTCATGGAGTCTTCACCTTTGCAGCAGTTTCTTTACTGAGTACATGTAATGATTTTAAATGACACATGCTAGCCCTTCAGCTAATGCAAAGTATGATTTCTGCTTCCGACAGGAGCAATTTAGACCCTGTGGGTGAATACACCGATGTGCAGATCTGGGAAGCGTTGGAAAAGACGCACATTAAAGAAATGGTGGGTGATGTGACAGTTACACTTTATGCCTAAATGTTTTCTATGACAGTTGAGTTGTATTGTTCTCAGCGCTCGGTAAACTGTTCTCCTCAGGTCAGCCAGCTGCCTCATTCGCTGTACTCAGAGGTGACCGAGAACGGGGAGAATTTCTCTGTGGGAGAACGGCAGCTGCTCTGTGTGACCAGAGCCCTGTTGAGGAACAGCAAGGTACAGACTGTAGGAACCTGTTGCTCTAAGTTAGTCTTTTATTATTTTTTTTGTAGCTGATATTGTTTGAAGTTTATTTTTTTAAGAAAATAAGAGCTTCCCTGCATCTTTTCCTTCGCGGGATTCTACTGCCATCTAGTGGTGTGGTGTTTAATCACTATCGTTGGCTTTAGCACAGAAAAACATCTAAAGTTGGTCGAACTTCCATCCTTTGTTCTTTTTTTTAAATTTATGTGAAGTTTACAGATCTACATTTTTATTCTCTCTCCCTTGCAGATCCTGATAATGGATGAGGCAACTGCAGCCATTGACATGGAGGCTGATCGCCTGGTCCAGGAGACTGTCAGCTCTGCACTTGGCAGCTGCACCACTCTGATCATTGCGCACCGCCTCAGCACGGTCATGAGCTGCAGCAGGATTATGGTCCTGGACAACGGCCAGGTGGGTAGAAATGCAACACGACTGCTTACATCAATTCTTTAGTTGGCTTAAAGCACTTTCCTGAACGGAGAGACTGATCACAGTGATGGATAGGGTCTGGTTTTTAAACTCTATTTGTAGAACCAAAAATGAAGCTAATGTTAAAACTTACTAAAAATGTGCTGGCTTACTGACTAGGGATGTCACAATTCTCACTTTAAAGCTAACTGAAAGGTTTTTCTTCAGTGTTACTTGCCTATTAGCAAATTCAAAAGTGGGATTTTTTTTGAGCATTTAGTCTTTTTGGTACTTAGTTGGTCTTGTCCTTTACGCTTAAGGGGTAGGGATGGGGCAGATTTACACATCTTGGGGGGCCACAACCAGAACCTTTTGGTCTAAAATGTTTAGGGAAACATCACTAAACAATGTAAATATACACCTTTAGCTTATACCCTGCTCTAAAGTTGCACATAGCTTCCTGAAACAGGTTGGTAGAAATTATTTCACAGGGTCCATTGAATTACAAAGTGAAATAAATAGCCAGACTGAGGTTTGATGGTTTTGTGGTTTTATGGCAAACAAAACTCAAGTCCCACTCCGATCTTTTGATCCATTGTAAAAATGTTCCCAGTGGTCTTTTAATTGTGATTATGCAGTTTTTAGGCAAAATAAAAAAACTGTTGTTTTACGGCATCGTTTCTGCAAAGGAGCAGGACCTCATCAGAGATTGGCATTCAAGTTGTGGGTGGGAGCAGAGTAACATCCCCAAACTAACATTTGTGGTGCAGCAAAAATGGTGACCAATATTGGAGCTATCCAGCTGTGCAGTTTTGAGCAAGATGCCAGCTCAGACGAAGAAAACACAGACTTACATGGATCTATCTGTCTACAAGTGGATGCAACAGAACACAGCTTGTGCTCCACTCAGAGTATTTTCTACATCACAAATAGCCTATTTTTTCAAACAGCATTTTTTTGTTCTGCTCCTGATTGACAACAATTTGTCTAAAGCAATATCCAGAAAGGCAAATTTTAGATTCATTTTCTTAAAATATGTCCTTATTAATGAGAAAAATTCCACAAGGACAAGTTAAAAACACCAAAAACACAATTTTCATTGTAGTTGGTCTTTAACAATTAAAACTAGAGCAAAAACCTGTTGAAAATTCAGTAAAGTAGCGGGTCTGAAAGCTTCTTAAATTCACTTACTTTTGTCTTAAGATGTATCATTTTAATACTTCTGGTTTCTTTTTGGGTTTTTTTTGTAGATCTTGGAGTTTGACGCTCCTGCGGCTCTGCTGGCAGATGAAAAGTCAAGATTCAGAGCCATGATTGAGGCATCAGAAAACCAAAATGTCTAAACCCACTGGATCCTGCAAGAAATGCACACTTCCTCTACACTTTAGCTCAATTCAGCCAAGACCCTGACAGTGCAGTTAAGGGAACCTAAACGACTAATATCAGTATGCGAAATAAACCGAAAGACTCCTGCTGGTACCTGGCTTGTCAAATGAGTCATTTGCTGAAAGCCAAATCATGAACTGTGAGCGACACAGACCTGAAACTGACTACAGCACTTTAAGGTTCACGTGGGGCTTCCTGTTCCTCTGGACACCAGGTTATCACAGTTTTAAAGCTGTGTTTTTACACTGCAAAGGTTACTGTCGATCACAAAAACAGTATTTTATTCATAGTGTTTCTGATATTTGTATTTGCAAAGATTTCTTTCTATATTTAATATTTATCTTTAGAAGTGAATCACTTGTCATTCAGTCAATTGAGGGCACATGTCTGAAATAATCTTTTTTCCTTTAGTCTTGTGGAGTTATTTGAGTAAACTCTTGAGATTGTTGAGCATGTTACCACTTTCAGGTTTTAAGAATGGAATTTAGCCATAAATCCCGCCGTCTTAGAGCCCTGACAGGCTTTTAGCCGAGCTCATGTTTCTGAATGCTGGAGATAGAAAATCTGCACGTATCAACACTTTAACGAATGTTTTTGATGATTGTAACTGAAGCTAAGCCCAATGAAGAGTTTTTGGAGGGTGCTGTGGGCTTTGCAGCAGTTTGAAAGACAAAGGAAATCAGGTGTTATTTTTTTACAAATCGAGTTGAAAAATTCTGCCTTAAAGTGAGGAATGTACAGGAGAGTGGTTAAAAGTGCAATATCTCCATGTTGCTTTGATGCAAACTTTAGATTACCTTTGTACACTTGAGATTGAAGTAGTTTTTTTGTAAACAATTAGATTTGAATGTAACGTTGTTGTTTTTTTTATAAAGTATTTTTTATAAAAGATTGTCTTTAAATTATTGACAAGAAATGTCTTTAAAATGTCTTTATTTTGGAAATGTAAGATGGGGAAATGTATTTAATATTTCTGGTGAAAACTGTTTTGAAAATATACTTCAAAAACTGAATCATATATAAGTCACAAGAACATTGTTTCATTAAGAAATATCGTATCGGTCTTGCATTAAAAATAACCTTATCAAGAAAGTTTTTTAAAAGCAAAATAATCTTAGTTTAAGAAGACATGTCCTATTGACAAGAACTTTTTCTTCCCCCGTAGGCAGATGTTTGCTTTTTTAAAGAAACCCTGCTGAAGGGGTAAGAATTTGTTACTTATTTCTACGGGGCCTGTTTTTGCAGTGTATCACTGCTATTTTCCAGGTTCTGCCAAAGATCTCATATCCACTTAAGGACAAAAAAAACAAGGAACCCTCAACTATCTTAGATCATCGGACTAGCCATCACACTGGAGGAAACTCATAAGCTCCTGGACTCCTGCTGCAGAAAACTATAAAAGAACCTAACCAAATCTGCTGCATCAAAAACAGCACACAGTAAATCAAAGAAGCTGCTAAAGATGACCTTCATAGAGTCTGAAACTCATGCCCTCCAAACTTAATCATTTCCTTCCTACGTTGAGCCACAGCGATTTCAAACTAATGTCATGTCCAGCAGAGGGCAGTACAGGTCAGAATAATCTTTTCTCTTGAAGAAGTCTGAGGAAATTGGCCAACATATTTGTATTCCTACCTTTAAATCCTGTATTCTCATTTGGAGAAAAGATGTAAACATCCTCTGCTGCTTTTATTTGCTGATGTCGTCCCAGAAAACCTTTCTGTTCTTCTTTTGTCTAGAAGCCCTTTGATAAATGACTGAACCAGTGTTCAGTGTTCCCTCATCTGCATATGGGTTTATGTTACGATAAGCATACGAAGTGTCGTGTGACTCCATGAGTGTGATGGATGAATTTGTCCTACAAACATTTTTCTTCCAGCCTTCTTTCAGTCACGGAAAAGCAGATTCAAGAGTCAGAAGAAAACACCATAAGCTGTAGTACTAACAATCATCTACATTAAATGCTAAACTGCCATCATTTAACAAACCCAGAACATATGGAAAAGATGTAATTCCAAAGAAGGATAATAACATGTTTGGTTTTAGTAGTCCCTTTTGCGTGGGTGATGTGTGTATTTATTTTCCGGTCTTACATATATAATGAGTGCAGTAACGGTTCTGCAACTTGTCCCACTAAAGGATGAGTTTGGTATGTAATGGTCATCAAAGAGACACTTCAACTCTGACACAGAAGTTAAAAAGATTTTTAAACATTTTATTCATTCATTCTCTGAACTGCTTTATCCCTTTCGGGGTCACGGGGCTGCCAGAGCCTCGCCTGGCTACTCATGGGTCACCAGTCTGTCGCAGGAGCCACAGTCACACACACATGCACACTCACACCTAGGAACAATTTAGAGAGACCAATTAACCTATGAAGCATGTTTTTGGACGGTGGGAGGAAGCCGGAGTCCCCAGAGAAAACCCACACATGCACGGGGAGAACATGCAAACTACACACAGAAAGGCCCCCATTGGTGACACTGTTTCAATTCCCCCAGCCACAACTTGAACTGGGAACCTTCTTGCTGTGAGGCAAGAGCGCTAACCACTGCACCACAGTGCAGCCCATATATAGTTTTCTGCACAAATAATTTATCTGTGCATAAATAAATACATTTATCTCACACAAACAAGATTTCTGTTCCTCACTGACCTGCAACTTATTGCTTAAGAAGCTCTTCTATCCTCCACTTATTACTTGTAGTAATGTCAACTTGATGACACGTGCTTAGAGAAATTTTGGTCTGATTTATGTTTTAAAAATTGAATGACAATGTTCTCATTAGTATCCTTTAGTCATATGGTTTGTCCAGAAATTTCATTTTGTATTCAACATTTGTATTTTTCAGGAAATTCCAAATTCACAAGTGCAAAAGGTCCAATTGAAAACATTGTTTTAATGTATTCATTGTGGAATTTAAATCATATTAAATAGCAGTAGAACACATGTAAAAAGGGAATGCTACAAGAACATTTAATTTGTAAAGGAACTTAAATTTTTTTAAATAAGATCTTGTGAAACCTCTGGACTGAAAATGTTTATGTGCAGGTTGCGCTGTATGAAAGTAACAAAATAAGAGCTTCTCCTTTAGAGGCGCACAATTTGAGGCTTTTATTTTGAAGTACCCGAATGAAAGGCAGCCGGAAGCGAGTGTCGCTCTCGCATTCAGCCAGAGACTGCTGCTCAGGAGGCGGAAAGCTTTGGCTGTGATGCCCTTAGATGATGGCTGCTTTCGGGATCTTAAGTTACGAACACCGGCCCTTAAAGCGGCCCCGCCTCGGTCCTCCGGACGTTTATCCCCAAGATCCAAAGCAAAAAGAGGTGCAGTCAACTTTCCTCCGAGCTTGTCGGATTTGTGTTTTGTGGGGGGAAATTGTCGACAGAGAAACTGTCGGGGGCTAACACACACAGCTAGCGTTTTTATAGCAGCGCAATGTAAGCGAAGGGCCTTGCAGCAACAATAAGCAGCTCCCGGCTGTCAGCTTATTAGCAGCTCCGCACTTAACTGGAAAACAAACCGCTCGTTAGATAACAGAGCTAGCTAAGCTAACAGTAGCTATGCTTCTAAATATCAACTATAAACAGAAGTTTGTATTTCCGTCAAACAGAAGGGGTGTACTCTAAAAGGCGATTTTCTTTGGCATATTTTTCTGTGTATTGCTCCACAAAGATTGGCATTAACGTGTTAAATTAACCTTTTTTTTTTTTTTTTTTTTTTTTAAAGAATGTTTAATTCATGCTAGTTTAATTTCGACTTCTACCCATTTTAATAATGGTACATTCCTTTGTTCTTTCATGAAGCTGATATAGTTTTGAGTGTCAGTGGTAAAGCTTTATGTCTCGGTCCAGCTTTTTCTGAGTTCTCAGTGGAATTATATTTTTGAGTTGTCAGCAGTGCTAGTCAAGCACGTTTCCTGTTTTTTGGGAATGCAAGTTACTGCTTAGGAATGGAAGTTAAGCACATCTGCTAATATTGTGTTGTGTTGCAGGATGAGTTGACTGCCCTCAATGTGAAGCAGGGGTTCAATAACCAGCCAGCTGTGTCTAGTGATGAGCATGGCTCTGCCAAAAATGTCAATTTCAATCCTGCAAAGGTACTATTTACTTTTTTTTTCTTTCTAACAAATGTTGTCCTTAATGCTACTTAGGTTTTTAAAAATGCATGTGTTTACGTGTTTGCAGATCAGTTCCAACTTCAGCAGCATCATCGCAGAGAAGCTGCGATTCAACAGTTTTCCGGATACAGGGAAGCGTAAACCGCAGGTTAACCAGAAGGATAATTTCTGGCTCGTCACAGCAAGGTCGCAGAGCTCCATCAATAGCTGGTTTACAGATCTAGGTGGTACTAAACCTTTAATCCAGCTGGCTAAAAAGGTAAGAAACTGGTGGATGCATTCTGGTTTTTCTGAGTGTTTTCATGCAAGAAACTGGCAACTAATTTTCAACTATGTTGGATGAAAATTGCATTTTTTGGGGGGTTTTAGCATGTTCTTGTTGCATATTTTTGACGATGGAGGATTTATATAAAGAAAACTGAGCCTAAAATTGCATTTCTGAGTATTTCTTCATTCAGATTGTTGTGAATCAGCAGCAGACAGGAATAATAAGATTATCATAAATAAAAGACCACTGGGAACGCTTTTACAATAGATTAAAAGAACAATGGAGTGGGACTTTAAGCCATCAGTGAAAAGAAACATAATCACAGCCCAGAATATCTTTCACAGACTTTTTTTTTTCTAATCAAGTAGAATTAAGTATATTTGTAGCAGGTATTGTATGAACAAGTGTTTTTTGTTATCCTCAGTATTTGTACCCTTCAGAGTTGTTAGAATTTCACTCCATTATTTTAGTTCTAGTGCTTTTTTTCATGGCTTACAATGTATTTATATGTATATGATTTGTATATGATGCTCAAATGAACTTTGACAAAAATAGCATAAATATGACTTCATCTTAATATTATCCATTAAAACAAATCACATTGATGGCTTCCTACTCAAACGCAACAAGCTAGTAAAGCTGGATCTGGTTATTGTATTTTGCATCAATTGTAATTTACCAGACATTATTTTGTTCCAGTTATCATGAAAATGTTTTTTTTTCTGTTTGTCAGTCTTGATCTGTTTTCTGCTGGCTTATTTATCATTACAGTCAGAGTATGAGTTAACGTAAGATATCTGTGAGCATATAGAATACTTGGAGCAGGTAATTCTTTAAAGGCAAAGTCAATGCAAAAGCTTTACAGGAGTTTCAACAATAAATGTAGAAGTTGTGATTTGTGCAGGAAAAATGTTACCTTTATTTTGATAAAGTAAATTTAGATTGTTGTATAGAAGGCCTCATACGTTTCTCCTTAAACTATTTAGGTTTCAATCTATCATTTTAGCAGCCAGTCAAATATAGTTAACAGTCTTGTTAGTGAAAAAGGTTTATTTCGAAGCTCGTGCAGCAATCACTCTGGGGAAACTGTCAGTTGGAATGCAGTTCTACTTTATTGCCTGCGCTCTGTTTGCAGACCATCCTGGCTTTTGGCCTTATTCCCTCTGTTTCATACTTTTACGTTCTGAGAGCCTTTTTAATCAGAGCCCTTACTGCGGAAAAGTTTGATGAATTTCATTCGCGGTGTCGTCCACTTCATGTTTCATAAAGTTTAACCTTTCAAACTTTTATATCTAGTTAGTTATTGTAGAGCTTTCAGGAAGTTCTTAATGTTTTATCTTTTTGCAGATTTTTGCAGTAGGGCATTTTTAAATAAGAAGTCTCATAGAAAACGGGCCTAAAATGAAATAAATATATTCCGAGAGCAATACATTTTGGATAGGTGATTATGTCAGACATAAGGATCCACTTATACTGGTATAATATGAAACTGTATGGGTTGAGATGTGTCTCCCCTCCCATTTATTCAGGAGTTTTTTAATTGGCAGTACTGATAAAAGAATTTCTCTTACAGGTACCAATCTTTAGCAAAAAGGAGGAAGTTTTTGGATATTTGGCCAAGTACTCTGTCCCTGTGATGCGCTCAGCATGGATGATCAAGATGACATGTGCATATCACGCAGCTATCACTGAAACTAAAGTGAAGAAGAGGCATGTGATAGATCCTTGTATAGGTATGAAATCTTTCTGCCCCGTTTAAATCAAACCTATCTTTCATTGGTTTGTTTTATTTTGGTGAGTTTTACCATAATTCCTTCTATCGTTTTTCTGCAGAATGGACACAGATCATAACCAAGTATCTTTGGGAGCAGCTTCAGAAGGTGGCAGAGTTTTACAGACAGTTTCCCAGTCAGGGCTGCAGCTCGCCTCCACCAGCCACGCCTGTAGACGTGGAGACGGCCATGAAGCAGTGGGAGTACAACGAAAAGCTAGCTATGTTCATGTTTCAGGTTAGCTCACTGCCATTTATGTCATCAGTAGCAGCAGCTGGGTGTTGACAGCAGTTATTGGTTGCAGAAATAATCAATTGTTTCAACTTGATCTGAAAACACTTCAGTGTGTGTGTTTTCAAATTGACCTCTGACCTGCTCTGCTCCCCACTGAATGGGCTGATCTAATCTTTTTGTAAGCTGGTATCAGATGCTCAGGGAAAACCCTGTTTGAAAATCTGGTCTCTTTTGTTGAGACTCATTGCAGACTCATTCTAGCAGAAAAAAGAGAACATTCTGGTTTTGATTTTTCTTTTGTTGTTTATGCCCTCTGTTCAGTATTTGATGATTCACATGTGAGCATTGTTGGCATTGATGGGTATGAGAAATGCAGTGCTTTACATGAGTCGTTTTCTAAACGGTGGAACTGCTCCTTTCCATGTCCAGGACGGTATGTTGGACAGACACGAGTTTCTGACGTGGGTTCTGGAGTGTTTCGAGAAGGTCCGACCTGGTGAAGATGAACTGCTCAGACTTCTCCTGCCACTCTTATTACAGGTAGGAGATCATTCAAGTCATGAAAGAAAGCAATTTACAGTTGGAAGACGTGATCGTCTGCAGGCATGTTGATTGTTATTTTGTTATCCCAAACTGGTTTTAACTGTTTGTGATGTACCGGGTCAACAATTGAAGCTGCTGGCTGTAAACAGGCAGTAACTTTTCAACTACTGACCCAATTAACACAATTCCCGTGGATTCTGAAGCAGAGAAGAGCAGCCTTGCACCGATATGCAACACTACGTTACCAAACCGATTTGCAAAGATGCCTGTCTCTGCGGCAAAATAAGTTGGAACTGGATTATTGCATAATCTGTGGAAGAGTTGCGGTACGTCAAAGTGGGTTTAATTTGTGACATCTCCAATGTTAAAGGGTTAAGAGAAAGAAACGATGTGCTTTAAAGGAAAATTGATTTATGAATTTGATAAATTTGCATTTTTGAGTGAAATATTTCAAATGATCTCAACCTTGCATGTTTTTAGTATTTAAGACCTCTCCATATCAACCCACACAGCAAAATGATTTCTAACCTGCTCTGTATCGTCTCTCTGACTACCCTCCTCATCGTCGCCTGCAGAACATTTACAAAAATCAACGTTTACACACACCTCAGAATCTCAATTAAATATGTAACTCTGTTCTTGCAATAGTCATCATGCAAATGTGGGGTTGATTGACCTGCCTTGCCAATGGGTGTACATTCATAAAATTCGCCACAAATGTTCCAGCTGTCATAACGTGAGCTTTTGTGAAAATGTCAAACCAATAATCGAGCAAGAATCATGTCTCCTACTATCCAATCTTTGTAACTGAAAAAAAAGAATATTATTGGAACCCTTTCCAAGCAGAGGAGACAACAGTCATTGAATCAGACAAATAAACCTTTATGACTTCTCATTTGATCTACGTGAAACCATGTGGGCTTACAGTCTTTCCCAGAGTTGCCTCAAACTCAGCCACTTGTCACTTCATGCCATGACTTGACTGTATGAATGTGTACGTTGGTTCCTTATGGACAGGTTCTGCGTGCTCAGCAGAGTGGCGAATCTTAGTTTCTACAGACTTGTCTTCCTGGTGGATGAAGGATCAGAATAAATATTGGGGCTTCTCAGCAATGGAGTCTGGTGGATAAATCCTAGATATTTAAATCCAGCCATCTTTGTGATGCAAAGCAGCAGCAGCAGCTTCAGCAGGAACTCCTGCTGCTTTGGGGACATGGAGAGAACAGTGAGGAAGGCGAAACGATAGGACAAGGACATTCATGCACCACTCACAAAAAGTTTTGGGTAAAAGTTTCTAAAACAGGTTTGTGAAAGATAAGCTGCCAACAGCAATATGTTGCTTCAGTAGCATGTCACGTGCCGTTTCAACATCAGTTAAAGTTTAAAGTTTCACTCTGATGAAAATTGTCTTGCAGGACATAAAGAAAATTAAGCTCAAAATTGCATTTCTAAGTATTTCTTAATTGTGAATCAGGAGAAGACAAAGAAATGCTGTTTGAAAAACAGCTTATTTGTTATTAAGATTATACGCTCAGCAGGCCACAAGCTCCTGATTCACCCAGAAAAATAATGCATTGTAGTCAAATAAATCCATATAGGTCTTCGTTTTCTCGTCTGATTTGGAATCTGGTTTAAAACTGTACAGCTGGATACCTCCAATATTACTCGCCTTTTTTTGTTGCATTGCTAATGTTAGGTTGGGATTGTAGGGGGGTGTAAGCTAATGGGAAAGCGTGTAAACAAGTGGGGGCGAGGTTGCTCCGTGTCAGCAGTTCTGCCCATCATTCAGAGGCAAATTTCGATTGAACTACTGTCCTAAAAAATGTCAGGTTTTTAGATTTTGCCTGAAAACAGCATAATCCTAATTCCACTGGGAACGCTCTTGCAATAGATCAAAAGATGATCAGAGTGGGACTTTAAAAAACTTTGTGTCTTTCTGTTCAGAAGTCAGCTCATCCTCTTTTGAGATCAGTTCAGATTCCTGCGATTTCCACAGTTAATCACCTAATTAGACATGTTGTGCAACAGGCCCTGAAATAATGTTCGTGTCACTGAAACTGTATTCGAACATTTGGAGAAGGTCAAATGGAGTTCAGGAGTTTACATTTTTCTGCATCTTTCCTAGCTGAACCCTGCAGTTTCATCTGAAGGCTTAATATTTCTAACTGTTTGGGAGTTGCACGTCCAAAGTTGCCGGTCTTCCTTTCAAAATAACAATGTTTTATTGTATTTTTAAATTCAAATTTTTATATCACAGAGCTTCCCCAGCTGTCAGCAGCTGATCAAACTTTATGTTTGGTCCCATGACGCTGACCTCTGCTGACAGCTTCTAATAGGCCTCGCAGCCTCTATTTTTGTGTCGGCTTCAGAGCTGGCTGGTGTTAATTCCACGCCAAGCATCGTGGGTAATGCTCTGCGTCTGTCCCTCTGCACCGCAGTACTCGGGGGAGTTTGTGCAGTCTGCATACTTGTCACGACGACTGGCTTATTTCTGCACTCGCCGCCTCAACCTGTTGCTAAGTGACGGAAGCCTGGTCCCTGGCACAGTGGGGCATCCGGGGCACAGCATCTTGACACAGCAAGGCAATGCCCTCCCCTCAACCCCAACCTCCCAGCCGGCAGGAGGAAACCAGCCGCAGACGCTGTTTACAGATTTTTACATCTGCCCGCAGCACAGGCCGCTGGTGTTTGGCCTCAGCTGCATGCTGCAGGTACTTTCTGCTCCTTTGTCTGTTTTTTAACCTTTTTAAAACCAAAGAAATGTTTCCTATTTCAAAGTATTGTGAAAGTAAATTATCATTCTCTTAATGTTTTTCTTTTGTTTTTTTGGTCCCATCAGAGCATCGTGTTGTGCTGTCCCAGTGCTCTGGTGTGGCATTACTCTTTGACGGACAGCAGAAACAAGACAGGTTCACCTCTGGACCTCTTACCCTTTGCCCCCTCCAGTCTGCCAATGCCAGGGGGCAACACTGCTTTTACACAGCAGGTACCTCCTTCATCTCTTCTTCTCACACTGAGCTCTTGCTGGTGTTTTCAGTTTACTTAGACACACGCTTCAGTTTTTCTGATTAAATAATAATCAGTTCTATAGAAAACGAATTATCATTTCAAATTAATTAAATAAATGGAAAAAAAACCTTTTAAGTACCAAATAATATTATTGAAATGTTAATTTGGTTAATGAAAACTGTTTCACACTTCTAATTTTAGGTTTGTAGATCTTTGTATGACATAAGACGGTACTTTGCTACTCCATTTTCCAGTTAAATTCTGAAAGCTTGATGTTTACTTAATGCTTCTTCCAAATCCAACTTTTTTTCTTTTTCTGCAGGTTCGTGCAAAATTGCGAGAAATTGAGGAGCAAATTAAAGAGCGAGGCCAAGCGGTGGAGTTCAGGTGGTCATTTGACAAATGTCAAGAGACGACTGCAGGTGAGGAAGCTGTGCTCCTTTGTGTCTGACCTTTACTGCACTTCTACAATGACCTTGCAACCAATGTGACCCCGGGATTACAAATCACTATGAAGTATAAACGGGGCATTAGACTTTTAACAGCTTAACAGAATAGAGTTGCATGGGTTTTTTTGTTTGTTTTTTCCAGGATTCACCATTGGGAGGGTTCTCCATACCCTGGAGGTTTTGGACAACCACAGCTTTGAGAAGTCTGACTTTAACAACTCTCTGGATTCACTGTATAACAGGATATTTGGTTCAGGCCAGAGCAAAGATGGCCATGAGGTCAGGGTTACACTTTTTCTAGAAAGTCATGCTCAAATGTAATTTATTTTGTATTGGGAAAAAAACCTATCAAAAGGATTTAGTCAGTTATCCTGGTGTGTTGCCAAGATTCTTGGCAAGTTATGTTGGTCTTTTTTTCCCATAATTCCTGTTTGTGTGCAGATGTCGCCTGATGATGATGCAGTGGTGACCTTGCTGTGTGAATGGGCAGTGTGCTGTAAGCGTTCGGGTCGGCACAGGGCCATGGTGGTGGCTAAGCTTTTGGAAAAAAGACAAGCTGAAATTGAAGCTGAGGTAAGAGCAGTCAATACAATCTCCATAAATAATATGTTTTTTATTTTTGTATTGTAAATTAATGTAATTTCTTTCTCATTCTTTGACAAAGTCCTGCTTGCACTGTAAGTTAAAAGTATATTTTAAATTTAACATTCTTTGCTTAGAAAATGCAATTTAAATGTACCAAACACATGGTTCAATTTCCGGTTTACCTTTTATGTTTTAAACCAAAGTTTTGTTGACCTTTCAGCTGAAGAAGAGACTGCCATCTTGATTCTTCTAAAAATTTCATAGACCTGTTCACCACTCCCAAGTGAACGAAAAATTAAATAGTTGCTATGGAGATAAAATGAACAGAAAAGCGGCCATTTTGAAACAAGTGTCTGTTTTTGTTTGTTTGTTTCCCCTCTCCATTTGACATGTGCAGCTCTGACATTTTGGCATAGGCAGATGGGGAGAATGAGGGGTGTGTAGCAGCCAGTCAGCTGGTGAGGGTGGTTCGCGCCTGCGGGCCATACAATGCCACTCATAACCTTATTGGAGATGTTATGTTCTTTTCTTTCTTACTGGTTTTAAAATACGCATCTTCCATTTTAGCCTCAATGGCACCATCTTTATTTAAACCAAATATCGCTGTGGGCCAAAACAAAGAGTTTCTATTCTGACAGTTTGTGTTGATGTGTTGTTTGTTTGCAGAGGTGTGGGGAGTCTGAGGTTGTGGATGAGAAGGGTTCCGTGTCATCCGGCTCTCTCTCAGCTGCCACATTACCCGTCTTTCAGGATGTTTTGCTGCAGTTTCTGGATACTCAGGCTCCCACACTCAGTGAGTTTTATTTTCATCCTGAAGTATTTTATGTGGAATTTGTCTAACATCTGAAGGACTCTTTTGTCCTTGTGTCAGATTTAATTTACACTGAATGTCTTATCTGGGAGTTCCTTCTATTAAGTTATTCAAATCTTTTTTTTCCTGATTAGCGGAGCCTGGAAACGAAAGCGAACGAGTAGAATTCTCCAACCTGGTTCTTCTCTTCTGCGAGCTAATCCGTCATGACGTCTTTTCTCACAACATCTACATGTGCACGTTGATTTCACGTGGTGACCTGGCTTCTGAGTCCCACCTGCCACGCCCGCGTTCGCCCAGTGACGACGAATCAGAGCGCAAGGAGCAAGATACAGGCAGCAGTGTCAAGATGGAGGCATGTTGGAAGCATCTGTTGTCTGCTGAGTAATGGAACCAGATGCCAGTGTAGTGTAAAGGCATAACAAAGCTAGTTTTATATTTTTCTCCAACAGGATACAGGTCTGTCTGAGTCCATGGAGATTGAACACAACTCCAGCGCTAATTTTGATGAGGTAAATGCTCCTGCTGGGCTAAGCCTTTAAATCCCCTTCATTAAAGGAAAAAAAAGAGCAGTTCTTTTGAGGTTTTTATTCACTTGAGGGGATTTTTCGGTTTCCTCCTGCAGATGTTCTCTCCTCCCATGCACTGTGAGTCCAAGGGAAGCCCTTCTCCAGAAAAGAATGCTCCAGATCAAGACAGCAAGGCCAATGGTAAAGACAAGAGCATGGACCCTGCCTTTCCTCAGCTTTATGACCAACCCCGCCACATTCAGTATGCCACTCACTTTCCCATTCCACAGGTAAGAGTACAGGTAAAAAAATATATATAAAAATAACCTGTACATTTATGTGCTCTTCTTGTATGGAGTTCACCTTGTGTTTGTTTGTCTGTGTCTCTAGGAGGAAAGTGCCAGCCATGAGTGCAACCAGCGTTTAGTGGTCCTCTACGGTGTTGGCAAACTGAGAGATGAAGCGCGACACACCATCAAGAAAATCACTAAAGACATTTTGAAAGTGTTGAACCGGAAAAGCACAGCAGAAACAGGTGACTATGCATCCCAGCATGTGCCACTTTTTGGGGCTTTGGGCTGAAGTTGATCTTTAGGTTATTTGGAAAGTTCGTTATGGGATCAAATCAGGATTAGTAGATGAAAACAGATTCGAGATATGGGTTTTAAACTCAAAAGTGTACTCCTGAAGAAATTACTGACGAACCAAAAAACAAAGGAAATTTCAGCAATATATGTTTTAAATGTGAAGAAATGCTGAAAACTTGGGTAGCAAAACTTACAAAAAACCTAAAAAGATCATCCAAATCTGTAACTGTTACCAAATTAAAAATGTTTAGTTGTTACAGCTGTGAACAAAGACATGAAGGTAGCTGGTGTCAGAGTAGAGGATGCAGAAGACCGTGTTGGATGGAGGACGCTGATTCGCTGTGGCGACCTCTGAAGGGAGACATTTTATTTAACCCATAAGAACCCAGACTCATTTTTCCTTTGAAGTAAATTATGTGGGATATACCAAAAACCAAGTGGACCACAGAACACAGTTCTGATATTTTTTTTTGCTACACTGATGTCAACATGGGTTCTTATGGGAAGCTGATCCTGGTTCTGACCCTATAGATCCTCTCGAATAAAAACGGTAAATAATGTGAGATGTTCATTCAGGCAATAGTCTGGAAACTGAAGACTGTCATGCTTAGAAATTGGCAAAAGGTGTGTTTTTACAGTTTTGTCTTTTCCACAAAGTTCTTCTATGTTCTGCCATTCTACAAAGAACAAACTCTCTCCTCCTTATCAACGCTGAGGGTGGGTTCCTCTCCTAATGTCTCAGGTTCTATTAACGGGTTTCATCTTCTCACACTATCTCAGTTAATATGATTTGAGGTTTTCTGTTAGAGAACCCTTTTCATCACAGATTTTTTTGGAGTTCAGAATAACTTTCACTTCATGAGGGTTTTTCTTACATGACAATTGCCTACTCTTCCGTCTTTTGCAGTGAAGCTTTATTTAAAAAAAGAAATGACAGACTTTTAAGTGAAGGAGGACGTTTTCAGCTGATTTAAAGCAGAGTGCAGACCCTTTGTGTTGTTGCTTCCTGTTTTAAGCTCATCACCTCTCTGTCCACATGTGCAGGAGGTGAAGATGGACAAAAGAGGAAGAGGAGCAAACCCGAGGCTTTTCCCACAGCAGAAGATTTGTTCTCCAAATTCCAGCACCTTTCCCATTTTGACCAGCACCAGGTCACTTCCCAGGTTAGAGCAGAAATCCCACTTCAGAAAATTCATGAATTCAATACTAAACATAAAAAAAGATAAAGGGGATTTTTTCACAGCAAAAGAATATGCCGATCATGTTATATGCAGCAGAGAACACATGCTCCTGTTATTGGAGCAATAAGAAATGCTTTTAAAATAACAAAAATATGTATTTTTTTAATTCAATGTAAAATTAACATTGCTTTTTTTTCTTTTGTTTTTGGAACCCCAAATCTGTGACAAAGTGAAATTAACTTTACTGATGCTGGGAGGATGATTAGATAATGTACTGCAATCGTTTTATTTAAATAAAGTTAACATAAAATATACTCCAAATGACCCTCATCAGGAGGCAGACACCTAAAATAAAGGGCTCCTTTCAGTTGGTCAACAAAGTGAAAGGCTCCATTTGATTGGTCACATACATAAAGGGCTCCATTTGATTTGTTAAATCTTTCAAGCTGCCATGAGAGTGTATTGGCATGTGTGTAAACAGGTTACGCTGTCTTCGTGATACTTTCTGGTCTGTATTTGTTTATGCCATATTGCTTCAAACACACAACAGTTGTAACTGTGTGGCGCTTTAGAGCAGTTGGACTCCACTACTGTTGTTGAGGCAAAGCAATGGAGTTCACATTTTCCCAGAATTGTGCTCATATTACCCGGTGTGTCTGCAGGTGTCCAGAAATGTGCTGGAGCAGATCAACAGCTTTGCCTTAGGGATGTCCTATCACCTGCCCCTTGTACAGCACATTCAGTTCATCTTTGACCTCATGGAGTACTCCCTCAACATTAGTGGCCTCATAGACTTTGCTATCCAGGTAATGCAATAGTTTTGTCATTCTGGGTCGATGGAACTTTTCTCAAGTCTTGTAATTTCTGGCTAAACCTCTTCAATTTGATTTTTTTTTGTCATAGCTGCTGAATGAGTTGAGTCTGGTGGAAGCTGAGCTGCTGCTGAAGTCCTCCAGCCTTGTGGGCAGCTACACCACCAGCCTCTGTCTGTGCATTGTAGCTGTGCTAAGGAGGTATCACACCTGCCTCATCCTCAACCCAGAGCAGACGGCACAAGTGTTTGATGGGTAAGACACTCGGAACCAAAACGCTCTACCGCGTGACAATGCTGACTCGTTTTTCTATTTGGTATGCTTTCTAAATGTTTTATTAAACAGAAAAGTCAAGTTGCATTAAGAAAATTGATTTAAGGTGAGGTGAGGCTTGAAAACTATGTTATTAATAAAAAAAAAAAGGATTTCCATGTTCAGGGTGTCATTTTCATAATTTAAAAATAAAAATTGTAAAAAAGGTAAATGCAAATATTTCACAAAAACTGTATTCCTAGACAAACGGTAAACACAACCAGAATTGATCCATATAAAAAGGCCACTATAAGACACACTGTTGATTTTTTTAAATAATTAAAGCTTTTTAACCCCTTTACACATGAATTTATTCCTGACTAGGAATAAATAAGTAGAGGCTAAATTAAGGTAATTTTGAAGCCAAAGTGGTTTGAAGCATAATTCGAACAATAGACGTGAAGAGTCCCTGTTGCAAAAAAATGGTGACTGAATCAACTGTATTCTCTGGCATTCTCTAATGGGTGATGTCACATTCACTGAGTCCAGTTCTCATCTACACTGAAATTTAGGGAGTGAACTTTAAATGACCAACGTGTCTGTTAAAGATCTGTTGTTACAACCAATTTTGTCTTAGTTTGAGAGTTTGACATTACAATAGTTAATTATTCTTTCATGTTATATTGTGTTAATTTGGTTGAGGTTGGAGTTGAGCATTTTGTCTTCATTTGCTTTAAACATATGAACTTGAAGGTTAAAGAGAGTAAATGAATCAGCAGTTTAGCCTGATTCATTTACTGTATTCCAGAGATACTACATCTGAGTGAAGGTATTTACTGTGTAATTTAGCATTTGTTGTGTAGGTGAGTCATCATTTCCTGGCTTTATAGAGATGCTTCAGCATCACTGCGTTTGGTTTCTGTGACAACGTAACGTGGGAAAGCCAACCTAAAGCTAAAATGATTCCTCTGAACCATCAACCACTTTGGGCTCAAATTTATAGATGAAAATCAAAAAGGTTTAGGAATGAGATTTACTGTGGGGCTAAGAGTAGTTGACATTACTGTCTCTACAGGTTACGTATTGTGGTAAAGTTGGGGGTGAACCCAGCTGACTGTTCCTCTGCTGAACGCTGCATCCTGGCCTACCTGTATGACCTCTACACGTCCTGCAGTCATCTCAAGAACAAGTTTGGAGAGATCACAAGGTGAGAGGAAACCTTTTTCATTTATTTTTTCATTTTGAGATGGTTCTTTACCCACAAGAAACCAGAGAGGGATTGTACACATATCCTTTCTCTGAGTCTAGTAGTTTTAGAAATGAAGGCGTCTCTCCAGCAGATGGTCTTCTTAGTTGTGTTATTGCTATAGTTGTATTTCAAGTGTTTGGAAAAACACAATCACTGCATTTCTGTTGTGTTTTTGTTCTCAGTGAAATCTGCTCCAAAGTGAAAAACTCCATCTACTGCAACATAGACCCGTCTGACTCCAACATGCTTTGGGATCCTGGGTTCATGCTGGAAGCCATCGCCAACCCTTCAGCCCACAACTTCAACCACTCTGTGGTGGGAAAGATCCTCAACGACAGCCCGGCCAATCGCTACAGCTTCGTGGTGAACGTGCTCATGGATGTTTGCATGGACCACAGGGATCCGGAGAGGTGCATCATTTCTTCCTTTGTTCATTAAATCAGCTTTTCTTTCCATTTCCTCATGTTTCATGGTATGTTTTCAGGGTGAACGACATAGGAATCCTGTGTGCAGAGCTGACTGCGTACTGCCGTTCTCTGAGTGCAGAGTGGCTCGGCATCCTCAAGGCTCTTTGCTGCTCATCCAACAACGGCAACTGCGGTTTCAATGATTTACTTTGTAACGTGGATGTAAGCTATGCTTTCCTCTGAATTCATCGTTTTCTTCTCAAACGTGTTTGAACACTTACTGAAGCTCCAGCTGAGTTTCATCCTCATTTCATATTTCTTCTGTGCATTTGTGTCTCTCAGGTTAGTGATTTGTCTTTACACAATTCCCTGGCAACCTTTGTAGCCATTCTCATCGCTAGACAGTGTTTGCTGCTGGAAGACCTGGTTCGCTGCGTTGCCATTCCTTCTCTACTCAATGCTGGTGAGAACTTTAAATGTACAGAACTGGGTTAAAAAAACAGATTGATGAAGGAATCTCAACTTATAAAATGCGGTATAAGTCATGAAATTCATGGATTTATTGTTGCCAGTGACTTATTTTGTTCTTATTTAGGCCTTTTTTCCTTTAATAATTCTCGTTTTTAATGACAAAATGTCAAACTTATAGACTATAAACAATAGAATTTGTGAGCTGCAATGGTCCTGTCACTCTTTTCTGCTTTTTCCAACATCATTTTTTTGTCTGCTCCTGATTCACAAAAATTTGAATTTAAAAAAAAAAAAGCTCAGAAATGTAATTTTAAGGCTAATTTTTTTACATACATGTCCACCATCACAAGAAAAAGACCACACGAACATGTTGAAAACACCAAAGACACCACTTTTTTCAGAGTGGGTCTTTAAGCTTGGACTAAAGCTAATGGTCTGAAGTGAAGTAGATCAGTGATGATGTCCGTTCTCCCCCTTAGCCTGCAGTGAGCAGGACTCTGAGCCGGGAGCCAGACTCACCTGCAGGATTCTGCTGCACCTTTTCAAAACTCCACAGCGCAACCCTGTCCCTCAAGACGGGGCCAAGTCAGGTAGTGAAGCAAACACTAACGCACAGATTTTCCACTGTCATTTTATCAGAGATGTGATTTTTATTTTATTTTTTTTTTATTTTTTTGGTGGTTTTGCAGACAAATCTATGGTTGGTATCCGCTCCTCCTGTGATCGCCACCTGCTTGCTGCTTCTCAAAACAGCATTGTTGTTGGAGCAGTGTTTGCTGTCCTCAAAGCTGTGTTCATGCTGGGTATGAATCTCACACCCCACACAGCACGGTCAAACAAAGACTGCCTTTGTTTCAATTTGCATTGAAGCTTAGAGAGTAATGAAATGACCAGATAAACAGGCTGACTTTTGTCAAATAATCCTTTCATTTTTCTGCAGGCGATGCCGAGCTTCGAGGCTCGGGTCTGTCTCATCCTGCTGGCCTCGATGACATATCTGACAGGCGCAATGTGTCCATAGAAACAGCCAGCTTGGATGTTTACGCCAAGTATGTTCTGAAGACAATCTGTCAGCAGGTGAGGGTTTAAGCTGGATTTGACAGTCCTGTGAAGTAAGAAGGTAAAAATGCAGGTTTTTGGGAATAAATTAACAGAGGCCTCTCATCTGTGAAGTCCTGTGTACTCTTCCTGCCTCTGTGTGTCAGGTTGTTCTCTAGCATCCTTTAGGAGAAGCTCAGGAAATTCTGAGCTTAGGATTCAACATAAATAATTTTCTAGCAAAATTTTGCAATTTTATTTCTAATGATCCTTTACTCTGGGTTCAACAACCGAGCCGGCTTCAGTTTGAAACCTGAGTTTGAGGATCCAAGTTTCTGGAGCTGCTGGTTAAATTTCTCATGCGTCTGTCTGCAGGAATGGGTCGGGGAGCGCTGCCTCAAGTCTTTGTCCGAAGACAGCAGTGCTCTGCAGGACCCGGTGCTGGGGAACATTCAAGCCCAACGGCTGCTGCAGCTTATCTGCTATCCTCACCGGCAGCTGGACAGCGATGAAGGAGAAAACCCACAGCTGCAGCGAATCAAACGCATCCTTCAGGTACAGGAGAGAAATGTTTTACCCAAATGCTTTAGTATCTTGATTCATCTTCAGCTGCAAAAAAACCCTTGTGCTGCCCTCTTATGGACAACTAAGTTACTGAGAAACCTAGAAACCTGCATGGTAAATTTGAACAACAGTTATGCAAAAAGGGTTGTTTCTTTTGTGTAGAATATGGACCAGTGGACGATGAGACAGTCATGTCTGGAGCTTCAGCTGATGATCAAACAGAGCAGCAATAATGTGAGTATCTTTTGTGCTTTTCTAAATACTTTCCAGTTTTGTTTTTATTCTATGAGAAAATGTGTGTTTTTTAAATTTGTGTAGGAGCTGTACTCTCTGCTGGAAAACATAGCTAAAGCTACTATCGAAGTTTTCCAAAAGTCCGCGGAGATGAACTCCAGTAACCCCTCAGGAAACGGAACAGCAGCACAGGGGGGCTCTGCATCCAACAGCAACAGCACCACAAGCAAAATGAAACCTATTTTAAGGTGAGTATCTATTGAAAGTCAAAGGAAATATTGTATGTGTACCTTTGGTTTTAACTCCTCCTGCAGATTTTGATTTTTAAAATCACTTGAATTCATGAGGTCTGAAAACGATTGTTGCAGCTCGTCTGAGCGATCGGGTGTTTGGCTGGTGGCTCCACTGATCGCCAAGCTGCCCACCTCAGTTCAGGGTCATGTTCTGAAGGCAGCAGGGGAGGAGCTGGAGAAAGGACAGCACCTCGGCTCTTCCTCACGCAAAGAGCGGGACAGGCAGAAGCAAAAAAGGTCGGCAGCAAACTTTTGTTTTGACTCAAAACCCAGTTTGTTGTAGTTCTTTTTGAAATCCCGGGTCCTTCTCCCTGCAGTATGTCTCTGCTGAGCCAGCAGCCGTTCCTGTCTCTGGTACTGACCTGCTTGAAGGGGCAGGATGAACAGAGAGAAGGCCTCCTCACCTCACTTTACAGCCAAGTGCAGCAGATTGTGACCAACTGGAGAGAAGATCAGTATCAGGATGACTGCAAAGCCAAGCAGATGATGCATGAGGCACTGAAACTACGGCTAAACCTGGTAAACATCTTCCTGAAACAAAACTATTAGTTTGCCAAATCTGCTGTGGATTTATACCATAGTTAACCCTGTAAAGCCCACTACGTCAAAGAATTGTCAGAAAAGTCTTGTTTTATTTTAATTAAGATATTTTTTAACCCTTTAATGAACATTTTCAATATATATATTTTATGAGATGTAGATATCATTTAGGAAGTAGCAATTTTAAAATTAGCAGGAAAAGCCCTTCTACTGCCCCTAGTCGAATGATGAACTTCAGTTAAGAAAACATGGATCAAGTTATATCCATTGGGTTTTTAAAGAAAGTTTGGATTATTCTAAAGAGATAGGAGTCTCAGAAATCTGTGGATCAAATATGACACAAATGGTTATAGAAGGTTAACAAATGTCTCTTCATTTGAAAGGCTTTGTTAAAGAGTTCCATTTTCTGTCTGTTGTTTTCTCCGTCAGGTTGGTGGCATGTTTGACACGGTGCAGCGCAGCACGCAGCAGACCACAGAGTGGGCAGTACTGCTCCTCGACATCATCAGCAGCGGCACAGTGGACATGCAGTCCAACAAGTGAATGCTCACACTGAAAAAAATTCCTTTTATTTCTAACCTGCCAACGGTCCAAAGTCTTTAACTTGTGCTTCTTTCCAATAGCGAGCTCTTCACCACAGTGTTGGACATGTTGAGCGTGCTGATCAATGGAACACTAGCTGCTGACATGTCCAGTATCTCTCAGGGCAGCATAGAGGAGAACAAGAGAGCTTACATGAACCTGGTGAAAAAGCTCCGGGTAAGACCTCCACTGCTTTTTTTAGGCCAGAATGTTGTAAATCAGCTGTATAAAAAAAGAGTGCAAAACTCTTGTGCAAGGGGTTGTTCCACCCACAAACATCACATTTATTTTCTGTTTATGGAAAACAACAGAGACTTTGTACTTGTTAAAAACCCACTGTGATGGAAATCATGTTATGTTTTTAGCATGTTCTCCTGTTGGAGGGCATGTATAAAGACAGCTCAAAAATGCATTTCTGAGTATTTCTTTATTCAAATTGCTGTGAATCAGGAGCAGATGATAAAAGGCCGTTTGGAAAAAAATCTTATTTGTGACAGAAATTACACTGAGCTGGCCACAAGCTCCCTGATTCGCTCTATTCTGACACTTGTAGACGACTAGATGCATTTTTGTCGCACCAGTAATGTGAGGTTGGGGGTGTGAGGGGCTGAATCTAGTGGAAAAGTGTGTAAACAGAGAGCTCTCAGCAATAGGAGAGGGGGGCAGGGTTACTCCACCCACAACTCAGAGGTGATTTTCTAATGAACTCCAGTCGCTCTGCAGAAACTGTCCTTGAAAATGACAGAGGTTTTTTGATTCTGGCGCTTTTAGAAAAGATCAAAAGATGATTGGAGTGAGGCTTTAAACGTTTCAAATGAACCCGTTCCTCGTGGTCTTCCGCAGAAAGAGCTTGGAGATCGGCAGTCGGAAAGTTTGGAAAAGGTCCGCCAGCTTCTGCCGCTGCCCAAACAAACCCGTGACGTCATAACCTGCGAACCTCAGGGCTCGCTGATAGACACAAAGGGGAACAAGATTGCCGGCTTTGAGAAAGAGGTAAAACTCACCACCCGGATTTCTTAAAGCCTCACTAATCAAATCAACAAATCTCCTGGGGCTTCTCTAAGAAGGTCGCAGCCTTTTCAAATGTTTATGCAACTCTGAATGGTCTCAAACTATTTGTGTTGTGTTCTCATCAGGGTCTTCAAGTTTCCACCAAGCAGAAGATTTCTCCGTGGGACGTCTTCGAGGGCCTGAAACACTCGGCCCCTCTGTCCTGGGGCTGGTTCGGAACAATCCGCGTGGACCGCAAGATCACAAAGTTTGAGGAGCAACAGCGTTTTCTGCTGTACCACACCCACATGAAGCCCAAACCTCGAAGCTACTATCTGGAGCCACTCCCTCTACCTCCCGAGGAGGAGGAGCCTCTGACTCCTGTCTCCCAGGAGCCAGAAAAGAAGATTATGGAGCCAGGAAAACCGGAGAAGAATGTTCCCCCTGTTCCCTCCGAGTCAAAGAAAAAAAGTAGCAAGAAAAAGAAACCTGCACCCCCAAAGACAGAGGTGAGCATTATTCAAGATCAAGTTTTTTGAAAGACACTTTTTAATATTTAGCATATTTAAAAATATGTTTTGCTTTGAAAAGGTTGTTGGAATGACTTATGGAGGGGCCCCAGAGCTTATGCCGAACGCCCAGTTTGTAAGGACCATCTACAACCCCCAGCAGCCCATGGGCATGTACCCACAGAACCAGCCGCTGCCTCCAGGTCAGCTCTGCCAGATTCACACATCCTGGTTTGCTGCTTGGAAAGAAAGTCTCCAGCAAAAATGCTGTAAAGCTTAAAATTCTTGTGGATTTGTCTCACAGGAGGTCCAGGTTTAGAACCACCATATAGACCCTCCCGCCCACCAAACAAAATGATGCCGCCGCGGCCAAACTACCCAGGCATGATGCCTGGCATGCAAACGAACATGCCTGGTATGATGGGAATGGAAAAGCAGTACCCGGTAAACTATAAGCCGTCGGCTATGGCTCGCGGGGAAATCCTCCGGCACCATTTACAGGTCAGACTGGTAAGTTGGTCTCTGACAGCAACGCCTCAGGAAACAATAGTTGCATTTTAAATTCTAGTTTAAATGTGATCTTTAACATTTCTGCTTCATTTTAATAGCAGAATCATGGCATGCATGGACAGCAGATACGACAGATGGCACCAAGCCAGTATCCTCCGATGCAAGCCTCACAGGTATGCCGACGGACGTTTGCAGGAAATACAGTTTTTATTTTTTTAAATAAAGTTTTATTTCCCTAAAGAAATGGTCAACCTATGAAGATTTCCTTGTTTTTCTTCTCAGAACATTTCTCAGGGCTATACCACATACCAGTCGAACATGAGCATGCAGCAGCATCCCTCCCAAGGGGGCAGCATAGTTCCTTCCTCCTATGGAAACCAGAGCTTCCAAGGCACCCACCCTGGAGCCAACCCGCCCGCGGTGGACTCTCTTCGGCAGATGCCCCCAAGGCCCAGCGGTTACGTTCACCAGCAGGCTCCGGGCTATGCTCACAACATGCAGAACCCGCCGAGGTCAGTATGGAGCAGAGGTTCTGGTTCTGCAAAGAAATGTATTGTTTAAATATGTTCTCTCCTATACATTTTCAGATGACTGATCACTTTTGTTTGTTTCAGGTTTGCAAACCAGCCTCTCCAATCAAACCACATGATTCATAATCTCAGTCACATGGTATCCCAGGGAGTCCATCCAGGCCTGAGGGTGGCAGATCAGCAGCAGCAACAGCAGCAGCAACAAACGGCGCAGCAGCAGCAGCAGCAGCGGCAGCAGCAACAGCAGCAGCAGTACCTCAGACAGCAGGTAATGACACTAAGTCCTCATTTATCCACGTCTCCAGCTCTTTTTTTAATTTTTCCATTATTTGAGACATTTTTATCCTTTTTCAGTCTTTTGCCGCTTGAATAAAATCCATATATGTTATCAGTATTTTAAACTATTCAGCAAGAAAAGGAAGATTTCGTATTTTAAAATTACAGTTTAGACTTTTTCCTTCCGACCAACTGTTGTTTTTCTGGGATTGCAGCAGGCTCAACAGCAGGCAATTCATCAGCAGCAGCAGCAGCAGCAGCAGCAGCAGCAGCAGCAGCAGCAGCAGGTCCAGCGACAGCAGGTTCCACCCCAGCAGCAGGTCCCACAGCCGCAGCAGCAGCAGGTTTCCTCCGGGCCCCCTCCAGGCCAGGCACAGAACCAGGGTCTGGGGATGCAGCCTCTGCCCCCACAGCAGCCTCTGGTATTTCCAGCAATCACAGAACTCTTCTTTAGTTCTCTTTTAGGTTGGAGAGTCTTCTAAGACATTTTTTAAAATAAGAAGGTATCTGGCAAGACTGTCTTCTTTCTTTATAATGGGTTTATAATAATGGATTGGATTTTTCTGCGTATCAGAAATAATAAAAGAATAAAAAGTCTGATGTTTGCTGGTGGAATAAGTTTGTGGAAGTTCAATAAAAAGTATCCCAGGGTAACATTGTTGTCTACTAATCACATCTAGAGCTTTTTTTCCTTCATTCCTGCTCTGTGCATGTTTCAGTTCCAGCGGCAGGGGATGCAGCAGACGCAGCAACAGCAGCAGACGGCAGCTCTGGTCAGGCAGCTGCAGGAACAGCTTTCCAGTGAGTCAGAACCCCGCAGCAGCAATGCTTTCCACTTTCTAGTGTTGTTTCTTCTAACTGCAAGTTTGTAACTTCCTTCCCTTTTCAGACACACAGCCGGGACAAGGCACCAACTCGTATTATTGATCCCTGTGAGGAGAACAGGGCCTCTAACTATAGGGAATTCTTGTTCTGTGAAACGTTTCCAGTTCAGTACAAGCAGGACCACCAACAGCGGACCCAGATCCCAGCTCGACTAGTCAAACAGAAAGTATAACTTTAGTTGTGTACTTATGAATTATTAAAGGAACATGCCTCTTCTGAAGTTAACACTTAATTAAAACGTTTATGTAAAAAAAAAATATTGCAGGTTTTTTTTTCTTCAATTTGTACAATTTTTTTCAGTTTCGTGTATTTCTCATTAAAAAATTCTGTCTGTTTTTATGTCTTGTATTATTTTAACTGTATTACTGCAAGATGAACATAATTTAGACTTGTAACGGTCGATTCTGTAATGGTCAACCATGTAAAGCCCACTATATCAAAGCGTTGGCAGAAACATTTTTAAATCCTTTGATGATACGAATAGTTGTACAGGTTCAAAAAGAAAACAGATTTTAGTCACATACTTGCAGCTGTCATTTTACTGTGAACATCGTTTAAGAAGTCAGGTTGCACTACAGACTTTCTGAAACATTTTCTCCCAAAAACATGTTTTTTAAGCACAACCATCACAGATTAAACTGATCAAAGTTGCTGAAAATTGCAGTTATTTACGATGAGAGTTTTTGGTTTTCTTTCTAACCGTCTGACTCTCTAAGCGGCTAAAAAGCACTCCAGAGTCGGCTCCTAGAGCTCTTCCTTCAAAAGGAGAGTCCCTCTGCCAGTATCGTGGCAGAAAATCTAAAGTCTTAAAGCTTCTCTCGCCGGGTCGCACTCCGAGTCTTGTGAGGAGCTTGTTGGAAATATCTGGCACCACTGGCTGCAGAAGCGTGCCGTAAACTCTCATGCATTCCAGGGAGACGTGGATGATGGTGTCCAGCCATTGCTGGTCTTTACCGTCTGTCCGATCCAGCTTCCACGGCGCGTGACGCTGAACAAACCCATTGGTCTGCCTCACGCAAGCGCTGATGGCCTCCAGCGCTTTGTAAATGTGCAGGCTTTCATAGTGCTTCTCCACCACAAACTGAAGATTCTTCACTGCCTCCAGCATGCGGTAGTCCTCCGCCGCAGCTCTGCCTCCCTGTTCTCTGGGGAAGGACTCGGGGCAAAAAGAGGGGTACACCTGAGATGGATTGAGAGCTGCGGCCGTGCAGCGGTTTAACAGGCCGCCCAGAGAGTCGGCGAGCTCGGCGTTCAACAGCTTTAGGACTTTTTCTTCTGTGTAATCACAGTCCGATTCCGGGACTCCCTGTCGCAGAAGGAAGTACCTCAAACCATCAGTTGTAAACATCCGGGAGTGTTCAAGAGGATTGATGACGTTACCCAAACTTTTAGACATCTTCTTTCCTCTAACAGTCCAGTGCGAGTGCACATGTATGGCCTGGGGCAGAGGCAGTCCAGCTCCTAGAAGAAACGCTGGCCAGTAGATGGCATGAAACTTTAGGATGTCCTTTCCTATGATGTGGTGGACCATTGGCCACCACCGGTCATGGTCGTCTGGATAGCCAGCGACTGAAAGGTAATTCACTAGAGCATCTAGCCACACATAGATGGTTTGACTGGCGTCTCCTGGGACTGGAATGCCCCACTGAAGACGGCTTCTCTGACGGGACACAGAGAGGTCAGGGAGGTCTTCCTGCAGCCACTGCAGCACCGCCCGCTGGAAGCGGTCTGGCTGTATCGCCTTCGGATTTCCTTGCAACCAGCTGATGAGCTGAGACCGGAACGCAGACAAGCGAAACATGTAGTTCTCCTCTTTCATCCACTCCACCTGCATGTGATTGAGAAGTTTATTGTAAATGCACATTTATAGAATACCTGGCAGCACTGACAGTGGTATCCTCATTACCTTGTGTCCACTCTCCAGAGATACTTTCATCTCATTTCCAGAAGAGTCCAGAGCATCCCCAACCTGTGACGGCGTGAGGAAGCTTTCATCCTGTGTGGAATACCAGCCTTCATAACTTCCTTTGTAGATGAGTCTCTTGTTCCAGAGCACCGACCAGAAATGCTCCACTGCTTGGCGGTGCCTGAGCTCAGTGGTTCTTATGTAGTCTGTATATGAAATGTCGCAGCTTCTAAAGAGGCGTTCAAATTGTTCAGACACCTCCGTGCAGAAGGTCAGTGGCTGTTTTCCTGCAGCTTCAGCAGCTTGCTGGACTTTCAAACCATGCTCATCTGTTCCTGAAGTCAAACAATTAAGATATTACTGTACTGTAAAAATACAATACTCATAAACTAGAACTGGGCTTTGTGTAGAACAGGGGTCTGCAACCTTTGACACTAAAAGAGCCAATTGGTCCCGTTTCTTCCTGACCCAAATTCAGCGAAAGCTGCAAAGCCCCACTTTATTTTGAAAAATACTCTTTATGTTTTTGTGGCAATAAAGACTTTTATTGAAAAAAGTAGCTTTTAAATAATTACAATATTTGAACCATTACAGTGTTTTAGTTGTCTGTATAGAACAAATTTCATTTACTTTAGACAGTAGTACTTACAAATAATATACACCCCTGGGTCAATTAAGATCAGCAAAGGGTTTACTTGAACAAAAAACGCAGCCTCTGAACTGCACTAGACAACGTTGTGCAACATAGTTATTATTTGCTTTAAGTTTTTCCTTATAATGAACAGCTCTGATAGTATACGAAACCTTTTACCATCATTTTACTCTGTTTTCTGACATGTTTCAATTTAAGAGGAGTATTAAATAAGACCTCTTGATTTTAGTTTAATGTCAGAAGTGGTACAAACAATATTTTACTAATATAAGATCATACTTAATTCAAACTTACACAAAATGTTATAATTTGTTCAAAACTGTATCCTTTTACTTTTAAGAGTGACAATAGAGGGATAAAAGAGCCTCAGGTTGCAGACCCCTGTGAACTGAAGGAAAAGCTTTCAATGTTTCAAACATATATTATGCATACGTCAATTACATTCAGATTAACAACTATATCCGTTTATTTTTTAAATAATTCCAATCCCAACCCAAATTTAGTTTGGTTGAATGATAGCTTACCTGTAGCAAACTTTGAGTGAAACCCCTGGAGCTGTTTATACCGGTGTAAGCAGTCAGCGATCACCGCTGAGTACAGGTGTCCCAGGTGAGGAGACGCGTTCACGTAGAAGATGGGAGTCGTTACGTAGTAACCGCTGTTTGTGTTGCACGTCACCGTGCGCCCGAAACTTCCAGAAACAATCCTCAGACTGGATGACAGAAACGTGTTCTGTTGGAGGCTACCAACGATTTTACAGCTTCTAGTAGCAAAAAGAGAAAAGATCCTCATCGTAAAAAAACACATTCTAACGTTGTCTAAACCATTTGCGAAGCTATATGTTTGCTTTTGTTGAACACATTTAGGTATTATTGGATTTTCCTCGTGAAATCGTAAACCTTTCAAGCTGTTCTTGTAAAAGTGTTCCACATGTCTGCTGTGAATCTCAAGGTGAGTTATTTTTCCGGTTTCGGTGAGGAACAAATTTCCGTCCAATCAGAACGCTGGAGTTTCCTGTAAGGACCAATCAACGTGTGAAAAAAAAATGTTTTTTTATTTTTTTTCCTAATCAAAAACCTTTATTTAACACACGTTGTCTCTTGTTTTTTTTTGTTGTATTAACACTTTAAATATGTTTTGATCTTTCCCCCCATTTTTTAGAACAACCGCACATACAACACTTTGGTTAACATAAGGTATTGAAATAACCAATATTAATGTTTTGGAGAGAATTTTAAAAGTTTGAATGTATTGATGTGGCTTTAAATCATTTACTTTAAAGTCATATGTTGTAGGTCAGGATACTTTAACAATACTTCTCACTTCGCGTCTAATACAAAACAGAAATGACAATCTTCAAATAATATTTCATTCAATTATTATTATTATTATTTTAATCGCCTGTCTTCTCTTTAGGTCAGATCATAAACTTGCGTGTAGTGATGGACACACACCTATAAAACACATAAAGATGGACATAAAATTAGACTACTATCAAATTGAAAATATTTAAAGGATTAAAGATCTGGTGTCAAATCGGGAACTGGAAAAATCAGTGCTTGCTGTCATCTTTAGTCGACTTGACCTTTGCTGTTCATTTGTTTGGAGTCATACCAGAACCTTGACTTATGTTATGCTAAGTTATTCAATTAGATCTGCTGATCTTTTTTTCATTCTCTCTTAAAATGTAATAATTTTCATAGAGTTTACTGGCAGTGATTGTGCATGACTTTTCAATCGACAAAATCAGGCCTCATTTTTGGTATTTTGTATCTGTTGTCTAGGACATGATTTTAAAACAAAATTATTCCTTACAGTTTTCCATCCATGACTGTATTCATGTATTCATTAATCAGTTAACAAATGAGTCATTAAATATAAAGAGAGCTTACATTTATCCAAACATTTTCTAAAAATAAAAACAAAATGTCTCAAATGAATTTTAATAATCCCTTTTGTTTATATAGAAAGAAGGTAAAGTCCTTGTGTGTGTTTTTAGTATTTATTATTTTCAGTATTTATTTTTTTACACATTTTCCTTACAAAATATAGTTTAATAAAATTCTCTTATTCATCTAATAAATCGCTATAGTTTGCTTTGTGGTTTAATAGTGTCATTTGTTTTTAGATTTCAGATGGGGGAGACTTAAAAAAACTGTAATCTTTGACAAGACCTCTCCAAAGCCCCGCCCCTAAAAATGAACATCAGGAAGTAGCGGGTTACAGGTAGCCAATCAGGAGCTTGATGACGATTAGGTTGACATGAGCAAAGACAGACTTTCCACACGCTAACGGTGAGCTACCTCCCATTCACCTGTACTTAAAATCCAACTTTAAAATCACGAAGCATTCGGATTTCGTCGTTTCTCCGATCAGATCCAAAGCGGGTTGAAACCGGCTGTTGAGCCAGCCTGTCATGTGATTTCATGTGCGTGTTGCATGACTTTGAGGAAACTTTTCCGTGCTGTTATTTCACTCTGTTTTTGCGGTAGATGGAGGGGAACCGCGTGGACTTTTACATCGGCCTGTCTTTGGCTGTCAGTTCCAGTGTGTTTATCGGAGCCAGTTTCATCCTGAAAAAGAAAGGCCTGCTGCGATTGGCCAGCAAGGGCTCGATGCGAGCAGGTGAGTGAGGATGGGCGTTCAAACCGGAAACACCGGAGCCCGGTAACCGTGAGAAGCTGCAGGCGATCGATTCACCTTCTCAAAGATGTTTTTAAACCGAAGATGTGTTTTCTTTGAAGAAAAACCGTAATTAAAGTTTATGTCACAATAAAAGTATGTTCTCATTATCTGCCACCCTATAGGTCAGGGGGGGCATGCCTATCTTAAAGAATGGTTGTGGTGGGCGGGACTCATTTCAAGTAAGTATATGAGTGTATTGCTCTTAAGCTCCTCCCCTCCAGACACACTGTGGTCTTTGCAGAACCCACAGCATTGCATTGACCTACAAACTCCTTCAGCGAGACCTCATATTTGCATTTGTGGGTTGCAAAAGAAAATGACAGCTTTGTGTGGAACCTCCCTTGAATTGTGTTGAATGTCTCTGTTGTCAGTGGGAGTTGGAGAAGCAGCCAACTTTGCTGCGTACGCGTTTGCACCGGCCACCCTGGTGACCCCGCTCGGTGCCCTGAGTGTGCTTGTTAGGTAACTAGCTCCAAAGATGTTTATTAATGGACAGGCGGCAGCATTTTACGCCCAGTCTCCCAACATTTGGTCTCCTTCCAGTGCAGTGCTCTCCACCTACTTCCTAAATGAGCGTCTGAATGTTCACGGGAAGGTTGGCTGTTTGCTGTGCATCCTGGGCTCCACAGTCATGGTGATCCACGCTCCACAGGAAGAAGAGGTTGCTTCACTCACCGCCATGGCTGAGAAACTCAAAGACCCAGGTAAGACTATAGTGACAGATGTGTAGAGAAGCTGTAGGAACCCCTCTGCTCATTTAGGGAAAAAATCAAACAGTGTTATAAAAGGAGAAGGCCCATTGAAAAAGACTAAATATAACTGATGTAATTACGTAAAAGACGCATTGAAAATCCATGTGAGTTTATTTTTGTCCCATTCCGATCATCTTTTAGTTATTCTTATGTCATTTGTATCCTAATTTTAAAAAAACAAAACAGTGTCATTTTCTAAGACATAGTTTCTGCAGAAGTTCATTAAAAATTTGCCTCCGAGTTGTGGGTGGGACTGTTGGTTTGGAGTAACCCCACCCCCACTTCCCGTCATTCATCAGTTTACACGGTATCCCACTAGCTTACATCTCCTCAAATCCTCCACCTAACGTTACTGAGTTCGCTGCTCACCAGGTTTGTTTTGTGTTTCACAACTACAATATTTATCAACCATTTTTTCGTCTGCTCCTGATTCACAATGACATGGAGAAAGAAACACTCAGAAATGCAATTTTAAGCTGAATTTTCCTTATATGTGTCCATCATCATGAGAAAAATGCCACAAGAACATGTTAAAAACACAATTTTCACAGGCGTTGGTGTTTAATCGTTAAATAAATAATGACTTGAACCAAAAGATAAAATCTCCTGAGAAAATGTCTTTTTCTGTCATTTTTTAGAAAAAGGCAAGCTGACAGATTTTAGGATTGAAAACACCTTTTGTGCTGCTCCAAAGATCCACCTTAGACTGTAGAACCTCATTCACAGACATTATATTCCAATTCTCAAGTGTTAGATCACTCCGTCTGCCTATGAGTCCACCTGGATTTCATGAGAATAAACTAGGACACCACTAGTGACATCATCAGAAAAAAGCTTGACTGGAGTTTGATTTAAAAAAAAAAGACATGCCTAAAGCTTCTGAAGAATGTTCTTTGGACGGATGCAAATAGATGCAAAAATTAAAGTACTGTAAGGACATGGAGGTTTGATTGTTATGGGACTGCTTTGCTGCACAGATTGTATTGAATCTGCAGGAAACCTTTAATTATCAATGTTATCAAAGCATTAAGGCGTGAAATGTGCAGCCTTGTGCCAGAGAGCTTGGTTTAGGTCACTGGTCTTCCAACATGAATAACTTAAGAACAAAACTATGGACCTGAGCGGTCCCTCAATTATCATGGGAATTACCTTCTAAAAATAACCTGCAGTGCAGGAAATTAATAAAGTAGGAAAATGAGTCCAGTATTTGAGAATAAAAAAAAACAAAAGAAAGATTTGCTGAGCAGATTCTGTACAGGAGACACGGCACAGAGGAGAGTGATTGGCAAGGTCTACAGCCAATCAGAATGAAGAACACAATGCATGCACTTTCATTAAAAAAATAAATAAATAAAGCATGTAAAATTGCACTGAAAAATAAAAACTGCATAACGGTAAGATCGTGACAGGTGGACTGCAGTAAAACAAGGGACCGCTGCGTTCTAAAACGCTATTTTACAAGCTGTGATCTGAATCCGATTGAACATCCTGAAACATCCCATCTGCAGAAGATTCCCTTCAGACCTGAGACACTTGGAACAGTTTTCCCCATGAGAGTAGATCACTTTACCTGTTAACAGGTGAAAATGTCACATAGGTTGGGAAAAAAATAAATAAAATAAAGAATTAGGAGTGCGGCATTTTTATCCAGGCCTGTTTCACTAGTTTTTTTTTAATAATTGAAAAGCAAAATACATGAGATTTTTATTTGTCCAATGTGGGGCTGCAGTGACACAATGAACCATGTTTTGTGAAATGATCTGGAGTTCTCTTTCCAGGTTTCATTGTGTTTGCCGTTTGTGTTGTGGGAAGCAGCTTGGTCCTCATCTTTGCCGTGGCGCCGCGGTTCGGCCAGAAGAACGTGCTGGTTTACACCCTGATCTGCTCCGTGATCGGTTCACTCTCCGTGTCCTGTGTGAAGGGGCTGGGCATTGGCATCAAAGAGCTGTTTGCTGGGGCAGCAGTGCTGAAGGAACCACTCTTCTGGTCATTGGTCATCTGCCTGGTCATCTGTGTCAGCATTCAGATCAATTATCTGAACAGAGCCCTCGACATATTCAATACCTCCTTAGTCACCCCCATCTACTACGTCTTCTTCACAACATCCGTCATGGCCTGCTCAGCCATCCTCTTTAAAGAGTGGCTGCGCATGACTGTGGACGGAGTCGTTGGAACCATCAGTGGATTTCTCACCATCATTTTAGGAATTTTTCTCCTCCACGCCTTCAAAGACATCCCATTCCATTGGAACTCTCTCCCTCTTTATCTGCAGAAAGATCCTGAAGACTTTTCATGGGGTCAGCAGCCATATGCAACTCTTCCTTGCCATGATCAGGAAACACAGAGTGAAGCAGGACTGTCCAAGTCTGGACGCCTGAACGGCGGGTGGAGACAGCATCATAGTACAGCCTGAGAAGAGAAAGTTCTCAGGCTTTCATTAATCCCACAAAAAACAGAAGGTATAATAAACATAAAAAACTAATTTAATAAAACGAAATATCTGTGTGTAGAGCTGGTCAACCAAAGACATCAGAAGTTAGCATTTAAGCTACACTCACATCGGCCTCTGCAACGATGTTTGTAACGATCGCGTTCAATGAAAAGTCTATGCAAATGTGCATTTTAGCCTTCCTCCTTCAAAATCTTTGCGTTCACACGTAGCTACGAAAGTTTCTACGACCGTTTTTGGGCTCTATGTACAAAATAAATGTGCATTTTCTATAAAGTTAGACCAGGTTGAGCTTTGACCAATCAGAGACTCGGAGTTGGTAGCGTCATATGGATGGCGTCCTCTTTTAATTTACAGGAACGTTTGAAAATGTATTCTGGACGGAATTATGACACCAAGTCTTTCATTTATCGGAATTGAGCTGTGAAAGAAAAAAACTGGAGCAAGATTTGGGAGATTTGAGCCACTTCGCACTAAGCCTCTTCCAACTGTAGTGGGCGACATGCGCTAGTAAACAGAACAAGAAGAAGCCCCTCCTTGCTTGTCCAGTGTGAACACTATACTCACATTCAAGAATGCGTTTTCCTGTGATGTGTCCGACGCTTTATGCCACACCTACATTTTATTTCATTTAAGTGTTTGTATTATTTTCTTTGCAGACCCAGATACTGAGTATAATTCAACCCTTATTGAATGTTTGATATAATTTTGCATTTTTATGTATATGAATGTCAAACTTTAACATGTTACTTTTACATTTCCAAGCAAGATTGTGCCTTCTGCTACTGAAAGTAATAATTTCACTGTTTTGCACGTTACTCTTTGAGATTTCCTTAAGCAGCACTGAAGCCTGTCAGTCATTTTAAAGCACTGTTCAAAGGACGCGATACCAAAATTCAGATTCACAAGGTCATAATTCAATGACCTTGTGAATCAAGGCCTTGTGAATTCAATGCACTAATTCTGATGTAAGATTACCTGTTAGTTTGTTTTTTACCCAGTCCTAGTTACTGTAATACCAAGTTACACCAAAGAATGTTGTTTTTGCGGGTAAATTAGTTCATTAAACAATATCTTCTTGTTGTAACTTTCTTTTGTTTTTGACATTTCTGGTAAAACTGTTAAAACACATCGTCAGTAGATGGACCCTTTTTTGGCATTTGTTTATTGCGTGTACAGTTCAGATCCTTCATGATTTAAACACATGTCTTCAGTCAACCTGTGAAGGAGTCCTGGTTTGTGGTTAAATCCTCGATGTCCAAATTTTCCCAGATGTGTCACTCTGTCAGTAAATAATAATACAACAGGGCTTAAACTGTTACTTGAACTATTTACTTGAATTCTTGAGCTGACACAACCACCAGTACACCACAGTCCAAGCATATGAACACATTCATACCAGCAGAGGACAGATGACACAACATTTCTGTACGGCGCCATGCTTGGTGCTAGTCTTAGGCACTTTTGACAGAAGAAAATGTTAAAGTTCCATCAGGGTCGACAGCTTCCCTCAGAGATGCTGCAGATGTGCATGAACTTCCTGGTTCTTTCAGGGACATGTATCAGTCTAACATGCTCTCTGAGAAGCCGCCCTTGCTCCTCTGACTCTGTTCCAGTCTATTGAGAATGAACTGGCTGGTGTCTATGAATCGCTCCACGCAGTTCATGAAACATGATTCCGTCCTGGAGTCTAGTTTTGGCCCAGGTTTGTCCATGCACTTTTCCTGGAGACACACAACATACACGTTAGCAAAAAAACAAGAATTTTATAAGTTGTATTACCACCATCAACTCTAAAGGTGCATTCACAACGAACGTGATTCACGTGTCCCGTCCCTCTTTCGCCCCATGGCCAAAAATGTGTTCTCTAAGCTCGCAAACCCGGGAGGAGCTACAGCTAATGTTTTTAGTCTGATCACTGCATGAAGCGATGTCTGTTATCTCATTTACAATGTATGGAAGACACGGATGATGTTTAGAGATCAGTTTTCTTTTTTACAAAGAGCTCTACAAAAACATCGGGGGTCACGTCTTCATGTAGATCGCGGACTATCAAAAATAAATTAACAAATATATAAACCATCTACTCACAAAAAAGACAGCAGCTGACCGACAGAAGTGTTTGTCATTTAATAAACACAGCAACCCACAAAATGTTGAGTGAAGGGCTCGCTCTGGTTGTCAGGAAAAGATTTGTTCATCTATGGATTTTCCTCGTTTTTAAACATGTTTCTCATGTGTTTCTGTTGTAGCAGTATGTTGGTTGTATATTTGAGCACTTAAAGATGAAAACTTCACATTATTTTAAGTGTTTTAAGTGGCTCACATGCCCAGAAAGTGTGAGCACCCCTGATTTAGAGGTTCTCTGGTATTGTGAGCTTCAGTCCCGCTGTGTCTGGATGACGGCCGCTTCCACAGTGTTTCCTTCGCTCTCTGACCGTGTTTGAAGGCTCGCTGTCTCACATTAACCAGAGAGGGCAAAATTAAAAACAAGAATAAAATCAGGGGCCTTTTTTTTCTACAACTGTCTCGATGAAAATAAGAAAAACCACATAAAGATCAGGAGGCCTGAGCAGGCTTTCTCTCCATACCGCAGGTGATTTCTGTCTGGCTGTCACCTCGTCACCTGGTAGCCGGCATAGCAAGCATGACCACTCCAGCACCAAAGGCCCTGCGACAAACTGTCGTCCAACAGTGACTGGGACAGATCGATCCACCATATTGGATGTGTATTCTACCCACTGTCACTGAAAAGGTCATGTGCCCAAAGTTGAGTCCCTGATTGGTTGACGCAATGCGGCGACCTCCCCAGAGTTTAGATCGCATCTATACTATTGACTTAACATTGAAACTGGCCGCCGCCACCCTGCGAATCGTGTTTGGTGTGAATGCCCCTTAAGTTCTCAAGCATTTAAGAAACTACTTATTGATCTTGAACATAACAGAATTCTGTCGGATTATTCAAAACTGTGCACAGAACTTTAAACTCCACCTTATGTGAATTTCTACAGAACACAACTTTTTATTTTATCATGACGTTAAAAACCATATTTTAGCTTGGGCTAATAGTAGGTGGTATTTACTTTTTTTGCATTTGAATGGATTAAGTTAGCTGAAGCAAAAGTGTAAAACAACAACGTGAAGTGATCATGACTTTCACATCTTTGTGTCATTCAAGTCCCAGTTCAATCATATCGTAACCTATTGTAACATTGTTTCTACTGGTCTTTTAATTATGATTATGCTGTTTTTAGACAATATATATGTATATTTAACAAAAACCTGTGTCTCTGTTTCAGCCGAGCAGCAGGAGTTTCAGCTGCTAAGTTGTAGGTGTGTCTGTTGGCACAAAGGAACCCTGCCCCACTTCCCGTCATCTATCTGTTAACATGGTCTACCGCTACCTACCTATGGTCTACAGCCCCTCACACCCCCAACCGAACATTCGCGGTGCAAAAACAATATTTGAATTTTTTTTAGCTTCACAGTTTTGAGCCAGACAAGGAAAATAAAGACGCACATGGATCTTTTTGCCTGCTAGTGGGTGCATGAGTGGAGAGGGGAGCCTGTCGCCCTCCCGTTGTCGCTTCGACATCACACCTACAAACTTTCTCAAATGGCATTTTTCCCTCTGCCTCTGATTCATAAGTATTTGAATGAAGAAATGCACATAAATGCAAGTTTAACCTTAATTTTCCTCCCATCATGACAAAAATGCTACAACATGTAAAAAAACAATAAACATTTTCATCATAGTGACCATTTCAAAGCTACGCCGAGACATTTTAGGACAAAGTGGTTATGGTTACTAAAAAAGTAACTATCACTCAACAGTTAATCTTTTTAAACCATTTCTAACAAAAGAGTAGCTGAGAGTGGCTTAAGTTTTGACATCGTGACGTCACATTCTCCATTAAATTAAATATAATTAAGCATAACTAATGTTTAAGCATAATTAAACATTTGTTGGACAATAGGATAAAGTCTAACTGGCAGTGCAAAGCATATATTGCTGTTATTAAATATACATCCAATTTTGGTTTAGTAAGAGCAGCAACGCTTTTTAAAAGAAATGAATAACTCTTTTCTTAAGTGTTGTTTTTTTCTTTTTTCTTTTTGTAACAAGGAGAGAGCAATAAAGTTTTATCAAAACAACACCTGAATCTGAAAAACGAGGACGGAGATGACGTTTTCTCCGAGTTTACTAACGGACCATTTTTGCCTAAATCGCGGGATCACATTAAGTCATACAGGAACCCCAAAGGTCACCATCTTAAACAAACTTTTAAACAAAACTCAACAAACGTTTCCTGCTTCTGTCTTTTAGCTATTTTAGATGCGGACCGGGTTGGTGTCGAAAAGCTCCGCTTACCCAGCAAACCTCCGTCATTTGATGCACAAGCTGCTGAAACCTCTGCTTCTGAGACTCGATTTGGATGAAATGTTGAAGCTGAGGGTCAGCTGTTGCTGCTTGACCGTCCATAGTTTCTTCAAACACGCCGTTGTAGATGTATTCTTTACAATAATTCTAGAAATCGGGTGCCGATTTTTCTGACCTTCACGTGTGTGAATGCACGATGGGAAGCCGGAAATGACCCAGCCAATCACAGAGCGCGCTGGCGCGGCAGCAAACGTAAGCGTCCAACCTCGTCCGTGCACATTTCATTAAGCTTACAAAACATATAAATATAAGTTTAAACCATTTTACGGGACCTCATAATATAATATTTTAAACGGTGACCTCCTGTTCAGATTTTGAAAATAGCTTATTAAGAGAGAATTTTGAACACAAAACCCCAAACATGTCAAAGCCTAGCATACTTGGCTTTATTTGTGCAAAACATGAGCTTACACTGCTTTTTAAAAAATCACAAGAAATGTTGTTGATTTTTCAGACAGTGTAATACACACAAAGAAAAAGATAATATCTGTCAAAGATAAGTAAAAATATAGACAGTCGAGCTGAAAGCATTTTTTTTTTATATAAATGAGTGAGTTATAGTGATATTTATACAGACACATGTTCACATTAAAGAGGATATTTTTTATGGTCTCTAAAGCCTGTGCTCAAACTGTTTCATGACTGTGTTTATCTTCCAGGAACAGGCGGAGATGCTGCGCTGTGGAGGTGGGACTAAAGGTCTACTGGAGCTCATAGAGAAGATCCTGGACGATCATCACCAGGTCTTGAAAGGTGGGCCTCTCGTCCGGTTTCTAAGAGTAAAGCAAAGAGCAACAGTGGTAACATAAAAAAGGACTTCTGGTATCTTCTTTGCTGGAGTTTAAAAAAATTGAACGGTTGTCTTACATCATGCCAACAGCTTGTCATAATCTTGTAGACTCTTTCATTGGCCAGTTGGGGCGGTAGAGACGAAAGCCGTGTGAAACCTGGTCCACAATTTCTGAGTTGCTCAGGCGTTCATATGGAAGCCTACCCAAGGTGTACACCTCCCACATCAGTACCCCTGATAAAGAGCGAGCAGTAAGCATGTTAAAGCACGATGTGGGTCAGTTGACAGTAAACAAGTAGTTTGTGTTACACTTCCCACCATAAGCCCAGATGTCTGACTTGCTGCTGAATTTGCTGTAGAGAAGGACTTCAGGCGGAGACCACCGCACTGGGAACTTTGAGCCAACAGAACTTGTGTACTCATCATCTAAAACATATCTGATGACATTAAAAAGGGGTTTCAGTGTTTTCCTGTTGACTCGTGTCCTGTTAGTGCGTCATAAACCAGGAAGTGCTCTACCTTGATAGACCAAAGTCAGTCACTTTGACTGTGCCATTTGCATCTACTAAGCAGTTCCTGGCAGCCTGTAGATAAAAAAGTGCCCTTGATTCAACCATAATCATTAAACGAGTGTTATCTCGGAAACTCAAACTGCTGGTTATCCAGACACAGTGTAGGAATGTTATAAAGGTTGTTTTGCACTCTAAAACAACAGATCGTTGTCTCTCACCAGGTCTCTGTGGATGTACTGCTTCAACTCAAGGTACGCCATGCCCTCAGAGACATCCTTGCACATCTCCAAGAGCTGATCGGCCGTCGGGTGCTGGAGCAGGCCTTCCTTGAGATATGTCAGCAGACAGCCATTTGCAAGAAACTCAGTCACAATATAAATAGGTCTTTGTTTGGTGCAGACTCCGTACAGCTGCACCAAGTTCTCATGGCGAAGCTTCCTGGTTTGAGCAGAAAGAGAAGGAAGTTCATTTGGTTTTCCTCAGAGAATTTCAAATGTACCTTCACTACCTGGATGTTCATTGACAGGGGCTTTGCTTTACTCACATCATGATTTTGGCTTCTTCAATGAAATCATCTTCTGACATGGAGCCCTCTTTAATCATCTTGATGGCCACATCGTGCTGGCCCTGCCATTTCCCATACTTCACCACTCCAAACTGGCCTGTGCCGAGCTCTTTGATGAAGGTGAGGTAGTGGGGGTCGATCTCCCACACACCTGGAGGAAATAGGAGTACAGATTAAAGAGGTACTTTTGTGATTGCAGGCTTTTGTTTGCACAAGATCTTAAACGTTTGAACCCTCAGAGGATCTTTGGCACTGAAACTGTTCACAAAGAAATCAAAATAATGAGTCGATTTCTTGTCAAAAACACGACATAACTTTGACTCTGCTATAGACATGCTTACCATAGCCGAGCCCTGCCGTTGACGGAGGTCGCGTCCGATTAGAAACAATATGCTTCAGCCTGCTAACCATACCTGGTGATAAGAAAAGCAGCCAAAAGCCCCTTGTTTAGATTGGCAGTTCGACAGTAAGAGTGACAGTTTCATGGGTGCCTGTAGTTTGCTGCACTGCAGTTAGGTTTAAAAAGAAGTGAGTGCAAAGCATTATTTGGTGCACACATTCTAAAGAGCCCATTAAATCTAATCATAAAGAATTTGTTAATGGGTTTTGCAACTTCCACCAAGTTAAACATACAACCATGCAGCTTTTGAATTGGCACCTTCTTACATATAAGTGTTGTTTTTTTTTCTTTTTACAAATGTGTGTTTTTCATGTTTTTTTGTCTTAACTCTATTTTAACATTCGTGGTGTTTAGCTATAAGGTGACAAAAAACACAAAGGGTGTTAATATGGAGAATAAGCTGGTGTCTATTTCAGGACTGAGTAAAATGTCAAAATTCTAATTTGAATCATAATAAAGTTAAGTTAAGATGATTTTTTTAACTGTCATTTTGGTTAAGGTTTCTGAGGGTTTCCCACTGTTGAGTAATTTCCCCTTTTTCCTGTTCGTCTGAGCTGGCTTTATTTATACTGTTTTGCATACTGTTCTACAGGGTTGCATCCGTGCAGTGGCGGTACTGACCAGCTGCATTGTGCTGATGATAGTTGATGAGCTCTGGGATGGTGTCAAAGTTGTGCTTCTCTGACAGATAAAACTGTCCCTGTGGGGTTGTGCAGATGTTGTAATGCCTGCAGCTTCCACCTGTTTCTCTGTAGAGAGAGGAAAAAAAGAAAGCTAGTGTCAGCAGACTCCGCTAGCGAGTAGTCATCCACACTAACCAACCAACTAGTCATTTATCACTTTTGCCTGGGCAGATATTACTGCATATCCTCAGAATTAACCACTGTGTAGTTTAAAAAATAAAAATAAAAAAATAATGATAGTAAAAAAAAAGTTTTGCAGGGAAATTATCCCAAATCTGGCTTAAAAAGATTTACATCTTTCTGTCTGTGGCCAGCCGTTTCCGCTTTCATTACACACAGTTCTTCTTTTCATAAATTCACACATGACTGATGCCAAAGGAGCAACCATAAAAAACAGTGGCAGTGTTTCCACAGGTTTACTCACGCGCCACTCTTGGCAAATAAAGATACAGTATATTTCCCAGCTTTGCTTGAGTCCCGCACCAAGAAACCGCCGTCTTTGTTCTGAAAGGGAACATTTGAAGAGTTTCAGACAAAAGTTCCGGTTCCACTTTGGAAGGAAGCAAAAACATTGGGCATGTTGCGGCATTTACCTCAGACTTTAACAGCTGTTCTGCTTGACTGCGGTTCATGTTCTTGCAGTACCAACTGTCAAAAGTAACAGAGTTGTTTTTTTCTTGCTCCTTTGCACCTCCAAAATTTATGAAACTGACAATTAAATATATCCGTGCCAATCTGATGCAACACATAAACGTCTATCTTCACAAATTAGATATTTAAAACAAAACATCAACAACCTTAAAGGAAAAAGGTAGAGGTGGTACTCACTGAAATCTTTCAAGGCCAGTTTCTGTTTCTGCAACATAATTACTCGGTATATAGCCTTCCTTCCTGCAACATATAATTTAAGATCCCAAATTGCATTTTGTTTTAGTTAGCTTGATGTTCTGCAATTAGAATATTTTTTGTGTATTTGTCAAAATAAATTTAAATGTTTCCGAATTTTCCACACTATAAGGCACACTTAAAGCCTTAATGATTATAATAGTCATAGTGCGCCTTATCTATGACTTAAGTTCAAAAATAGACTCTTCATTGACGGTGCGCCTTATAATCTGGTATATATGTATATATATATACATATGTGTATATATATATATACATATGTGTATATATATATACATATGTGTATATATATATATATATATATATATATATATATATATATATATATATATATATATATATATATATATATATATATATATATATATACTTGAAGTTATTTGTTAATTCAAAATTTTCACTATTTAAGATAAATATGTTTGTGAAGTTCCCAAGTAACCGGAGTTATGTTTTTTGTTTTTTAAGTTTACAACTTCTGACCCGTATTTGTCTCTGGCTCTCCACCAGTTGGCGTCTGACTTCTCCAGGATGGTGTATTCCTCATTCTTCCTCAGTTCCAGGTCTTGGGATGTCATGGGTGTGTAATCATACTCAGCTATGACAGTCATGCCTGCAGAAGAAGCGGCGGATGACTCAGGTTGCGGTGGAAGAGGCCGACTGGGCTTTTCCTGAGACGAAATGTAATCATGCACATGGTAAATGCTTGCACAAGCTTGTAACAGAAAAAATGTTATCTCAATGTTTTTCTTTTATTAGAGGCCTAAAATAACTTTTACCTCTGATGGCGTCGGTGGAAGAGGCTTTCTAGTTGACCTCGTTCTAGATGCATAACCTTCAAGAATAAATGTCATACTTGGATTAGCTGATTTTTAGGTTAAATTGTAAAAAACAATAGCTGTGCTTTCACACTAAAGGAAATCTCCTTTTTTACCGTTCTTCCTATCCAATATTTTGCAACCCATTGCTTGTTTAACTTCCTGTTGGCAGCACAACCACACGCCATCGGCCCAGAAACAGGGGTGATACTTTTGCATCAGGTCTTTGTTGGAGGACACCACTGTGCACAAGAACAGATGCACATGACTGCAGCATTTACATGAAATCAACATTTTCATTTGCATAGCTCTTCTGTTACGCAAACCTGAAGTGAGAAACAGAATATTGAAATACAGAATGCGAGTCTGCGTAGACTTACTTTCTTTTAGCTTTGTAATCCACTCGCTACGACTTTTCTCAGACTTTGCAAAGATGTAAAGAGGCCCTTCATCGTAGACCACCTGAACCAAGAATCACAGTCTTAGCTTTTATTTGTACAATCTACCCCAACACTTCACCTTAATTTAACACAACTCCTTACTTGTGCCTCATAAATATAATCACTCTTGAAATGTTGCAATAATGTGTCTACTATCTGCCTTTAATGCCTTTAATAACTAAACTTATGCAGTTAATGCAGTTGTAATGCAGGAGTTCTAAAAGTCTGGAGAAGCTGGTTTAATAGAAATAATTTATTCTTATTTTACCAGTTAGCAAGACAAACTCCTATCAAGACATATTAGTAGTTATATTAGTGGCACTTTGCTGCTGCAGTGCTTAAATGTTCCTGTTTTGGGGTAAGTAGTACAGTTGAGCATATTGGTGGCACCTGCATTGTTCTGAAATCCCCTGGTTCATCTGAGACTGTTTCACTTCTGAAAGAGGGGACTTTCATAGTTTTTTGGATGTTAGAGCTTTGGAAAGTCTGCTTTACAGAAAAAATAGAGGGATTTTGATGCTCATTGAACTAATTTGAAAAGCAATTGACTGCAAAGCAAAATGCTTTCTTTTGTCGGCACAGTTAATGAGAAAAACAAGTGGTGTTGATGATATTGGATGGTCTGTTGGAGACTGCAGTGAAAGGAAAAGTGAATACGTCATTGTTTTAAGCCGAGTGCTGTTTGAAACTTGAGCAAAGAAATCCTTGTACATTGTTGTAAATCAAAAGGAAAAACTCTACCTGGAAAGCAAACCGTCGCTCCTGTGGAGCGCTGGGCTCTGTCTCGACCGTCTCCACGCACTTTATCTTCTCAACATCAACGGAACCCCTCAGACCTTTTCGCTTCTGCTCACACATGAGGAAACAGTTGGAGTGTAATTGAGCTCAATGACTGGAATGGCCGCTTTATACTTCCTAGCGATCGGCCATCACATCGACTGTATTGCATCCTTACTGTAATCGTATGGTCTAGTTCCTACTAAAAATTGGCCGGTTTTGCTTGCGTCTGTCCTTGGTAAGTGCGATGAACTTTTGAGTGGCGTTTATACTTTTCAAGCCTGACACCATTGACACCACGTTTTAGTGGCTTGGTATTTTCAACATGCCTGACATCTTGCTTGAACACTTGCTGTGTTGGAGAACGCGCATGTACACAATGCCGAACTTTCTTCCAACTTTGTGCCACTCTCTCTCTGTGTCTCTGCATTCCCTCATGGTTAAATAGCGCGATTTGCACGCGATTCCAATCATGTGTGATGTCATCAGCATGAGTCACATTTTGCAGCGATTGGGGCAACAGCTTTGCGATCAATGCAACTTGAGCTATTGCATATTGCAATGAAGTAAAAACCAGGCAGGTGCTTGAAATGACACTACTTTTACAAATAAAGCATGTCTAGTAAAAAACAGTTTAATTTACACACCCCTTTGTCTGCATCATAGTCATAGTAGGACAACTTTTCTGCCGTCAGAACAAATAGTCTCTCCTTGTAGTTCAGAGGAGATGTCTTCTTCTTCTGCTGAGATCTTTTGATGAAGAGATCTTCCAGAATATTTTCTGACATGATTCAATCCAGATGGATCTACACTGAGCTAAAAAAAAAAGAGGAAAACTTAAGAAGAGTGCAGCAAACAGAAAGCTCTCACAATCCCCTCCAGCTCCACTCATGATCAGGGTGCTGTCTGTGTGCTTCCTGCATGTCAAGTATAAAATAGAATATTTAAATTCCCCATCAACCATGTTTTCAAAGAAGGAAATGGAACACTGACCTGCTGTTCATAGAGTCAGAGCAACAGTGCTGTAACAGATGAGATTATAGATCTGAGGAGAGATGAGCAGACATGCAGCTTCAGCACTTATCAGTTAGCAATTAGCTGAAATTTGCATTGAAGCCACTGGTCCTGCGATTCCATCATTTCCTTTAGTACGACATCTTTTCCCTCAGGCGTCTTCTGACTCAAATAAAATTAGAAATCCTCCATTAAAATACATGAATGATATATATATGCTTATACATTGCACTACATGTTATTGCTTGATGTCAGATACTTTCCCCACGCTGACATGCGAGTCCATGAGATCCAGTTGTAGGGATTCAAAAAAAAAGTAGTTTGAGGTACAAGCTCCTATACTTTAATTGCAGACACAATACGAACAGCAATCATGACTTATAAAACTTCACAACATTCCTTTCCTTTGCCGCACAATCACTCAAACACAAAACTACTTTTAGCCAAATCCTAAAAACAGTAGGCATATAAAGGAGGTTCTCATTTGGGATTCTGGCAGTGCTTCGTGTCATGGTTTTGGTACAGTGTACCCCGCCAGGGCTGATATGAAACCTGTACACTCAAAACAAGAAAAGGTCAACATCAATGAGTCATCCTGTATGTGATGGTGAGACTGCTGTCGCTGAGCTGGTCATCGATTTGGGAGCTCGAACAGGAATGACGGAGATACGGAGCGCAGATAAATGACCACATCATTTTCTCCATATTTTAAAAATGACACAACGTATCATAACATCGTCCATCTACTTCTGTACTTGCTAGATTCCTTTTAGGGTTATGGGGTTACTGGAGCCTATCCCAGCTGCTGTTGGGTGAAGGTGTTATTCAGGAGGCTCCATCTTAAATGTGATTGGTTTAAGTTGACCACATTAGCAACAAATCATGCAGAAGGTCAGTGGCTGGTCAAACTCTCCTTCATCAAACTAACTGAATGCTGAGTTAGTAAGCCTTTGTCAGATATATTTGCTCTACCGCTCAGTCTATTTTAAGCTGTTTAGCACTTCCTTTTATTTTCTGAAGTGTAACAGTAACATGCCAGAAACTTCTGTACCTTCCTGCTAACCAAGTGTCACATTTCTTAACAACAGGGTGACACTACTTATAACGTCTGTCAGTGTTCCCTTTTCTGCCAAGTATTGTTTACTCATTCCTCACTTGCCATCTTTGGTCATTTTTCTGTTGGGCAGACTTTTCACTCCTTGTCCAGCTTTCCTGCCGAGCTCTTGAAAGTGCGTGCTCGAACTGTGGTGGCTTAAAAGAGATTTGCTCTTTTTGCCGTTTTGTTGGCTCACAGCAGCTGACACAGGCAAACTCATGCGGAAGTTGCATTAAGATTGTTTTTTTTGGCGCTGAAAACGTTTCACGCGCTGCTGCACCGCTGAAATAACGGTGTTACACCTGTCAGGTACAGCTTTTTCTGTAGAATAGAATCGTTTGTTTATCGTCCTGCTGTGAGATACAGTAAACAGCAACAAACCTGCACTTAAATACTGTTTGAGTAGCATAAATGAATATGAATCCATGTAAATACACATGCCTCGTTTTACACTCACTGAAAACACACATTAGCCTGAAACTCTTTGCCAAACAGGAACCTATCAAGATGCTGTCTTTCCTGATGTTTCCTGACAGATTAATAGTGTGTGTGTGTGTGTGTGTGTGTGTGTGTGTGTGTGTGTGTGTTACATTTGGGTGTGTGTGAGTTTGTGCAAGTGTGGCACGCATGTAAGGTAGAAGCAACAAGACAGAAAAACAAGTTAAGTCTTATTTTAACTACAAGGAAGGCTCTCCCTTATTTCACTTTGTCACACAAGATAAAAGGCAACATGTTGAGTTAGTCACAGAGATGTGAACACACAACTGCATGAGGTTAAACAGCCTTTATAGATAGTTATCAGACACAGTTTTTAAAGCGGGTGACATTTTTAAACCATTATCTGATTTTTACTGGTTATGTAGCTCAGACATGAACATACAAAAGGGTTAAACACAATACAGTCTCAGAATTTTTTTTGACTCATTGAGAAATGCTAAAACCTGCCTTCTTTAAGATTTTGCACCTGACAAACACTCACTTTGTACTCTTAGAAAATGTATTTTTTAAAACTATAATACACAACAGGCTTCGTCTGTGTAGTAAACGTAATGACTAACTAAAAAGCTACATTTTTGCAGCCGGCTTTCGGAATGTCGCCACTCACCCAGCAGCCAGAGAAGGAAAGCATCAGTCAAACAACTATAGATGCTGAGGTTTGAAGCTGTGACATTACCCTCAGTAACTGAGAACGTGTGCTTTAGTCTGTGATGCAAGGCGTTAAAACACACCCACCAAGAGGACTCGACTGCCCTTACTTCCCCTTTTTCTTCCTGCTCATTTTCATATCAGCTTTTTTGGACTGTTCGGATGATAAGGCAGTTTGTTTAAATTTGGCTTAAAGGGACACGGTTGGAAACAGATATTTAGGCTAACAGTTGTTTCGCCATAAATATATAAACCAGGAAGAGACAGACTTTCAAAAACAGTTTACTACTTTGGGTAATCTTTAGTTTTTCACTTTGCACCAGTAGGACAACACATATCGGATGTTGAGTTAGATAAAAGGGATGAAACTGATCAACGGGCGGTACAAATCCTCACACTGGAAAACATGAATCTTGATAAAAATTCTGCCTTGGTCATACAGACAGTCTTTAACATTTACATTTACAGTGTGCATGAACAGTAGACTTATTACTTTTATAATACTTTTTGTAACAAAAAATAAAAACAGCTAAAGCTTTGAAAAATTGCATCTATTTTTGTCAATTTATTATTTTAATTTATATTCCTTTGAAGTTTTTTTTTTTTTTTTTTTTGGTGTAACTTTTTTTTTCCTTCATGTCATATTTTGACGTATACTGTCACACTTTTTCTCAATTTTGTAACGAAATAGACGAATAAAGGTTTGGGTTGTTCTCCACTGGCAGGAGCTACCGCTAGGGGGCAGACTGCGTTCCTGTACTCGCTGCTGATGTGTACTTCAGGAACTGCTTCCGGCTCCGGCCTTCCTCTTTTCCTCTCCGCCGGGTCGCAACCATGGTATGGAAACACTTCAACAACAATCTAACATAATCCTCTTTGCCAAGGCACACTATCTACGTATTTTTACTTCTGACGAAAGTGTTATATTTAAGTATACGACACAATGCAAATATTTTCCACTTTTAGTTCGTTTTATAATGTTGTACTGAAGTGAAAATCACCGCAAAGCTAGTGGTCAAAAGCCGCCGTTTCTATCTTTTCTACGCATATAAGACTTCGTCTAAATATAGAAGACATATTTATATTTCAAGTGCAGGTAGAAACATTTATGTGGCAAATGGTATTTAAGTATTTAAAGTTCAATCGCACATGTAAAATTAAGGTTTAGAAATGCTAACACGTTAGCCTGCTAATGTGCTATGCTCTCATATATACCGTAATGGTCAGCGCACCTTTTCATGTTACATGCACGTGCCATCCTTCATTAAAACACAAAGATGTTATTAGATTACTCAGTGGTACAGGAAGGTCAATTCTATTTATCACTTTAAACAGGAAAATGTTAGATCAACTTAAGCAGAAATTTTAAGGACGCCACCTGGTGTCAACTTTGTAAAGGATAACAGATTTTTCTGCCATTCCTGAATGTGTCATGTTTACTGCTGACATGTTTGTCAACGATCTTTAAGGTAAACGTACCAAAGACCCGCAGGACCTTTTGCAAGAAGTGCAAGAAGCACCAGCCCCACAAAGTCACCCAGTACAAGAAGGGCAAGGACTCCCTCTATGCACAGGGTAAATAATCTCTAAATAAGTGTAAAGAACCTTTGATCTGCAGCTAAACTGACTCTCCTATGCAGGTAAGAGAAGATATGACAGAAAGCAGAGCGGGTACGGTGGTCAAACAAAGCCAATTTTCCGCAAAAAGGTAAGTCCACACCATTTTTGTTGTGCAGATTTATGGCTTTTGTTGTGAAATGTGAAAATTAGTCGACTAATTTCAAAAGCCTACAATTTTTTTTCTTTTAAAAAAATATGAACTCACTGAGACCTATTGATAAAAGCAAAACATTAATTTCATCTTTGAACTCGAGATATTCCTATACATTAAAAACATTGTGCCCGTATAAACAAAGTGCTTTTAGAGATTGCATAGCGCAACGCGGAACCCCATTGCTACGAAGGGCTCTGCATCACTCTGCTTAGAGAGTAGCCCTTATTAAAAAAAAAAAAAAAAACTATTTTGGGACACCACTTTCACTGCAAATGGAGTGGTAGGGAGAAGGAAATAATTTGGATTGGGCCTTAGAATTAATTACTTTCATTCTTTCACTGTGTTCCCTGCTGCAATGAAAGCCCCTCCCACTGGTGACTCTGGAAGCGTTTCTGGGTGATTTCATAAACCCAAACAGAGATGTGCGCCAAAGCTTTTATGCAGCTTTTCAACTTAAATAAACCTGATCTCTCATCATCCACGTCCTTCATGATGAGTTAAAGAGCTTTTGACGGAAGCTCCTCCCAAACGCGGCGGGAGCTTTGGGTTAACGTCAAGCAGCAACTTTGACGCATGGTAAAACAACAGTTTTTGCAAATTTGATGCGCAAGTTGCATGCAGTGTGAATGGACTTTTGATTTAAATGACCCCTGGATGAGGTGCACACTACACATCTGTGCTGCATAGTGATCCATACTGATCATCCGTGATCCGCTGCATCCCTAAATAAAATCCTCATGGCTAATGTCAACACTTATCAATATGAGTAAGTGGTGGTAAGTTTGCTCTCTGTGCTAATCTTAGTTTACCTAGATGATAATCCGTCTTCAGTGTCATCATACTCAACGTGCTTCCTCTTCAGGTGCTCATGCATCGCTGTAGTGATGCAACAGAACAGAAGTAGCAGATGTTGCATTAGACACTTATTTCTTTTTGCTTCCCACACTTTCATACTACGTTAGTGTTGTTATGGTACTCGAGTCTTCCCGTCGACAATTTTAATAGTCGACGTCGTTGCAACTTGTCGAGCGAGCCCTAGTGAAAATCACGCTCTTAACTCTGCTCTCAGGCTAAGACCACAAAGAAGATTGTGCTGAGACTGGAGTGTGTGGAGCCCAACTGCAGATCCAAGAGAATGCTGGCCATCAAGAGGTGCAAGCACTTTGAGTTGGGTGGTGACAAGAAGAGAAAGGTAAGACTCGTGTTGTCCGTTTCTCATAAATTTAGAGCTCCCTGGAAATAACTTATTTGTAAATGGGCTTTAAAGCAGAATGTTGTAAATCCACTCATTTCTTCATGTGGACATTGATTTCATTTAGGTTTTTGTGAGCATCATTGTGTTAGGAGACTCAATCTCATGAGATGCAGCATCAGCATCTTGATTCATGAGAAACATCCTTAAAACATTCAGTTTATTATCTACAAAAAAAATGATCCCTGGAAGTTCTCATTTTTCACGTTTATCTTAAGACAAACTCCAGGCATAAAGATTTACAGGAAATCTTGGATCTGATGTTTCTCTATTCAAGGAATGAAACAAAACAAAGTTCAAATGTTTTGGACAATTTATAAGCATTTTTTCATAGAAGCTATTATCTGTAATTTCAATGTCCTTAACAGGATTTTCTTGCAGCTTACCCATGTGCTAAAAAAAATAAATAAAAGATGTTTCCTGTTATGGTTAACCGTCTAAAGCTGTTTTAGTTTGATCCTACAGTTTCATACTCCGTTATCACAATCTTGGCCCCAGTCTGTTGGAGAATGCAGAAAAATCAGGCATAATGTTTGGGTTGTTTTCAAAATAATTGTACATCAGAGGTGAATGTCAATTTACACTAATGTCCTAATGAAAGGTGTTGGTTCTTTTGGGGGGCTGCATCATTCTCACCTGTGTTTATCTGTTTTCTTTCAGGGCCAGGTCATCCAGTTTTAAACCTGTCCTGTTTCACGGATGAAGTTGTCACTATTTTCAATAAATGTGTCAAAACATTGAGTCTTTCGTTTTCTCACTTCTGTTACTCATCGACTTTGTTGCAGTTCAGTCAGGTGTGAAAAAAGCTTGTAGTTATTTATTGAAAATGTGACATTAATTTAAGGTGGATTGTAAATCATCACAGCATCAGAAGCATTTACAAAACCATTCCCTCTACAGACCCACTCTTATTTTAAAGATTAAAAAAAGAGAGAAAGATGTCGTTAGAAGTCCCTCAGTCTACAGAAAAACTTCTTGAACTGATGTTTTGTTCCAGTGCAGCTTTCTGAGGTCTCTGCTGAGGGGTGTGACCGTCAGCAGAGTGGTGCCTGAAGGGTTCACACTTAAAACCAGTTCTTTTTGGTGAGACTGAACTCCCAGCTCTTTGTACTGGGGCAGGATCTGGGTGACGTTGCACTGGGAAACGCAGATCTTCCAGCCGGGAACAGCGCTGATGGGAAACCTCCGCGGCCCTCCGAGCTCCTGCTTGTTCATAATGGCGATGGCGAGACGGTTCCCAAAGAGAGGTCTCTCCCAGATGTCAAAGTCCATAACCTGTGGAGCAACACAGGAAGTGAAGATGCTTCCAGCTGCTGTGAGGAGGATGCTTGTGTTTGGCTCCTCTCACCCACCTGAGCAGTGTGGAATCCCTGCTGGCCCAGTGGGTCCTGATTGATGGCTATGATCATGCGGTTCTGCAGCAGCTCCTTAGATCGGGGACAAATGTCTCGCAGGTCATTGGACATGAGCAGGGGAGCCGCCATGATGGCCCATAATGCCATTTGAGACTGCTGCTGGTCATGACTCAGACCAAAGTTTCCAATGACAAGCTAAAAATATCACATCTGTATCAGCCCTTCATGTTTAGGTTAAAGTACGTAATGACCATTCTGGATTTAAAGACCCACTCCAATAAAAAAAGGGTGTTTTGAACATGTTCTTGTGGCTTAAAATTGAATTCATGAACATTTCTTAATTCAAATTGTGGTTAATCAGGAGCAGACAAAAAAAGTCGTTTGAAAAGGAGCTTCTTTATGGTGTAGAAAAGACACTGGCCGGGCCACAAGCTCCCTGCTCCGCTAGATTCTGATGCATCCACCTGTAGACGAATAGATCCATCAACGTATTTGTTTTCCTCGTCCAAGATGGAATCTGGCTCAAAACTGCACAGCTCTTTTTTGTGCTGTAAGCTAGCAGGGGAGAGTGTGCGTAGATGAGTGATGGAAAGTTGGGGTCCCACCACTCAAATGCAAATTTCTAATGAACTACTGCTGCTTTCTGACGCTTTAACGCTAGGTCACAAGGGGATCAGAGTGGGTCTTTAAAGGTCAGCTCTTAAATACACAGACTCAGTACCATGTCAGGGTCATTCCAGCCCCCGGGTCCAGCTGCAGGTACAATGATCTTCTGATGGGAAGCGGTCCACGCCAAGATGGTCTTGACTGAACTCCACGAGTCAAAGATGTCGTCGAAGTTGCGCCAGTGATTACAGTATTCCCGTATGGCAGTGTAGTTAGGCTGCAGGCACAGAAGAGCAGAAAAAAGTTGAAGTTTTGCCTTTATGCAGTAAATTTAAACAAAGATGACTTCTCTTCTCGCACCTGTTTGATGGGCCATTCATACAGAGGCCACTCACATGAGTACAAGATGCTTTTCCCAGTTTTGTTCAGTGCCTTTGACATGTTCATGTAGCCTTAACAGCCAAACATAATGACTGGTTAACACACTGAAATGAATCAATGCAAATAAACCACACAAAGGACCCACAGCCAAAATAATGCATTATGTTGTGGATAAAAGGCTCACCTTCTGCAATCAGGGACCTGTCCATAAAGCATCCATCGAACTTGAGCAGGTCCACATCCCAGTCTGCAAATGTCTGAGCATCTGTTTCATAATAACCCAGACTGCCAGGATATCCAGCACACGTATTTTTCCCAACGTCTGCATAGATTCCTAGTTTCAGACCTTTAGAATGGATCTGGCGATGGGAAAAAGAAATACTTGGATGTGAAACAGCAGCTTATTTATTAACTTTGGCCAGCAGATGGCGGTTTAACACAGCTGAACGCCTCAAAAATGGAGGACTAAAGGCTCTGCTCTTCTTGACTTCTGCTTTTTCAATCAGCATCACTTTACAAAAAGCCCAATTAAAGAACGGTTTCTTCTCATCTTTGTTAAAAGGAAATTACAAATGAAACAATGTAGACCCAAAGTGCATAAAAGGAAAATGTGAGACCTGATTTCACATCTGGTTCTTCCTGCTCATTAAGTTCATCTGCCTGCAGGTCAGCCAGCGTGGATATGAAGTCTGACTGCTTATTTCTGTTCTGCCCGATTTAATTACTTTTACAAATGTACAAATTAAAACACTTTTAAGTCCCATTCCGATCCTCTTTTGATTTATTTTTAAAGTTTTCTCATTGGTCTTTTTCTTATGATTATGCAGTTTTAGCTAAAATTTGACTAAAGAATTTCTCATAAACGCAGTTTTACACTGAAATGTCTTTATATATCCATCATGAGAAAAAAGCTATAAGAACATGTTAAAAACACTATTTTCATTGGAGTGACTCTTGAAATATAAGAGTTTGCAGTAAAAATCTTGAATTTCCTCAACGTACAATGAAAGCCTGGAGTCCTTTTCTTTTCTTGTGTTCATCTCGCCTCCCCTCTGCTACTTACATAGTCGGCCAGTTTCTTAATGCCTCCTGGGAATCTGTTATGGTCTGCCTGCAGGCGGCCCTGGGAATCGCGCTTGTGGGATGGCCAGCAATCATCAATGCAGACGTACTCATAACCTGCCTCTTTCCATCCCTCCTTCACCATCACATCCGCCATCTGCATGTACAGTTGCTCGCTGCAGAGGAATGAGGACCAGTTAGAGACAAGCGTTTCCTTTTACACATAAAAGCATAAAAAACCCGTTCCAGTAATGGAAATCTTTGACAAAGACAGGGTTAAGATGGAGATGTTCCAGAGATACTTATAACATAAAACAACATTTGAGGATGTTGTCACCGGTAGTGGATAGAATAAACGAGAAATGACAGAATGGGAAATCCTCATGAAATGCAGTTAAATGCAGCCTGAGCTAATTCGTTTGTACATGTTCTGGTCGTAGAAAACTATCCTGAGGTCTCACAAATAAAAAAACAGAAATTCTCTTTGAAACTCGTGGACGCTGCGTCCTGCAGGCCAAAAAGGAATGAGCCCATCTGGATTATTTTCAGCTCAGAAGCCTGAATCTGTCATAGTATGGCAGTGCATCAGTGCACCTACCCAACTAACACATCTGGATAGGGATCATTAATGCTAAATGACATCCTCAGATTTTGGAGCATCGTTCTGCCGAGCAGATGGCGTCTTCTGACGACAAGGAAATGCCAAATAATAATCTGCACGTCATTAAAGTGTGGTTCAGTGCGGCTGTGTGGGTGCTAAAGTAGTCCAGGTTGTGGATCTTTAGGTAAATTAAGCTGCAGCTCAAACTGGTAAGACAGTTAAAATACACACACACACACCCACACACACACCCACACACACACACACACACACCCACACACACACATATATATATATATATGTATAAATGTATTTTTTCTTTTCAATGATTAGATGCATTCCAATATATTCAATAGCTACACAAATTTGGTTTGTAAATTCATTAAATCTGTTTCACTCATATTTAGCCAAAATGTTTTATGAACATATTGTTTGACTGATCACTTTTTGATATTTTTCTATATATTTACATTTCTTTAGTATTTTCTGCTTAACACAAAATAAATAAAAACACATGCAAAGCTAACACTAATTTCCTATGATCTCAGTCATTTTCAGATAAAGGATATCAGACTGTCCTGTTTACATGAACACTTTAAAGGCCGTTAAAGACATGTAAATCATGTTTTTGGTGTTCTTAGCATGTTCTCATGGTATTTTTCTGATGTTGAATGACATATATAAATGAGCTTATTTTTAATTTTGTTCTGGTGTATTGAGAGGCTGTCAGCTGGCAGGAGAAAGTGTACACAGATAGCTCTTCAGTAATGGGGAGGGGAAGAGGGCGCGGGGTTAGTCCTTGTCAACAGTTCCGCCAACAACTCAGAGTTGAATTTCTAATGAACTACTGCTGCTCTGTAGAAACTATGTCCCAGAAAATGACAAATGTTTTTGTTTTATTTTGGCTAAAAATGGCATTATCATAATTAAAAGACAACTGGGAACACTTTTACATGTTTATAATCAGGGGGGGTGTTTCATAATCTGATCATAAAACAAATCGCTAGGAATACCACAGACTGAACAGGATTTATCTTATTTTGAAAGTTCTGACAAAAAGCTATATTTCTCCCCAGTAATCGGATGAGTATGTATGGTTTTTTTCCTAAAAAAGGGAACAAACTTATTAAAAAATGTAAACGACATAATGCGAAGGGAACATTTCAAACAGCCAGGTCTCATGTTTTCCTGATGCAGTTAAATGAAGGACAGCAGACGAACATGACCATCAGTGGAGCTGCTGTGAGATTGGAGTCACAACACATATCAACCAAACACAAGTACATTTATACTATATATATATGTATACATATATGAAACAAAGGTTGAGTCCATAAGTTCATAAAAACTGAATTCAGTAAATAAAGGACATCCTTGTTTCTGGTAGAAACACATCTTTAAAAAGCATTTTAGGCCCTTTTAACCTGTGATCACGTGACCCAGCTGAGCGCTCTGACCTGATGCAGTTCTCGGGGTCTGAGTCGCAGTCCGTGTTGCAGGTGAACCTCTCCCAGTGGAGCCAGCCCATGGTGGGCTTCAGCGCCAGCCCGTTGTCGAGCCCCTCGGCGGGGGTAAACATCAGACACACGACCGCGAGCACAACCCCAAATCCGCCCATCTTCATGTTCCCGGCGGACCCTTCCCCTATGAACTCCTGTTAATTTCCCACACCGGCTTCTTCCTGGTTAAACACTACAACCCGCCTCCGCAGAATGATTGACACGGATTCGAACCAATATGATTCGGATGCGTCTCTGGCTAGCCAATAACATTCTTTTTAGAGCTTTCTGGAGACCAGGAAGTGGAATAATGAGGCAGAAGTGTGAGAAGTCAGGTGACAGGACCTGATGAACTGGTTTTTCCGTCTTTAAATGATTTCTAAATGAAAGATGTTGGACTCTTTCAACACAGAGAAGTCAAGGTTGTGGAGGAACGCTGAAAAGCTTTTATAAAGTCTTATGTCTATTGTGAAGAAATGCGTGAGACAAAACACAGCCCACCAACTGAACACTGTTTTCTTGCAGTGTATTGATGATGTTTATGATAAATCAGTTTTTTTTAAATTTCAAGATACACTCATTTTGTCCTCAAAAATGTTACTTATGTTTACCCTTTGCAAAAAGTAGTTATTTAAGTGAACCACAAGTACAGTGGGAATAGAAAGGTTGGGCCCCCCAGGTAAAATGTTATATTGTTGTGCAAAAAGAAACCAAGGAAATCTCCTAAAGACAGTTTACAGATGAGACATTCTTTTAATGTAAAAAGAGTCTTTATTTCCACAATTTAACCTTTCAAAATAACAGAAAACAAAATAATGGTGTGTGCAAAAGTGTGGGCCCTCTGCAGAGTTAGTACCTTGTTCTACCCCCTTGACAAGTATCACAGCTTGTAAACACCTTTTCTAGCCAGCCAAGAGTGTCTCAATTCTTGTTTGAGGTTTCTTCATCCATTCTTCTTTACAAAAGTCTTCCAGTTTTTTGAGATTTCTAGGATGTCTGTTACTCACTGCTCTTTTCAGGTCTATCCATAGATTTTCAATGATATTGAGGTCAGGTGAAGGTCACTGCAAAACCTCCAGTTTCTGCCTTTTAATGTAAGACAGCATAGATTTGGAGGAGTGTTAAGGATCATTATCTGTTTGTAGAAGCCATCCTCTCTTTAACTTTATCACAGATGGCTGAAATTTTGTGGAATCCATTCTTCCTTCTACTGGTGAAATATTTCCTGTGCCGCTGACTGCAATACAAGCCCAAAGCATGATTGAGCCACCCCCATGCTTGACAGTTGGACAGAGGTTCTTTCCATTAAACTCTGGACCCTTTCTGCTCCAAACGTACCTTTGTTCATTGCACCCAAAAAGTTCAGTTAGAACCTGGTGGGTCCACAGAACTTGTTTCTAAAATGCATCAGGCTTGTTTCTATGTTCATTTGTGAACTTCAAAGGTTGAATTTTGTGGTGAGGACGTAGAAGAAGTTTTCTTCTGATGGTTCTTCCATGAAGACCATATTTGTACAAGTATCTGTTGACAGTAGTACAGTGCAGCACAACTCCAGAGTCTGCAGGTCTTTCTGGAGGGATGCTGCAGTCAAACATGAATTTTGATTTGCTTTTCTCACAATCCTGCGAGCTGCTCTGTCTGAGATTTTTCTTGGTCTTCCAGATCTTGCTTTAACTTCCACTGTTCCTGTTGACTGCAGTTTCTTAATGACATTCCAAACAGAGGATTTAGTGCCTGAAAATGCTTTGCCATCTTCTTCTAGCCTTCTCCTGCTTTGGTAGCATCAACCTTTTTCACTTTCATTGTTCTGGACAACTGCTGATGCTGATTGCTGGTGCAAGGTCAGATGACTCAGATCATTTAAAATCTTTGAGATTCAAATCACCTGGTCTTTGCAAATGATTGTTCACAATCTATGACACTGTCAGGTCTCAGCTTTTCCAAAAGGTCCGGTGCATACTACACATTCTGCAGGGTGCCCAAACTTTTGCTCACACCATTGTTTTGTTTACTGTTATTTTTGAAAGGGTAAATGATGGAAATAAAGCCTAATATATTTTTTACATATTAAAAGAATGTCTCATCTGTAAACTGATGCCATTAGGAGATTTTTCAATCTTTTTTTGGTTTCATTTTGCACAATAATATAACTGGGCTGCCCAAACTTTCGATCCCCACTGTAGTCTGTACTAGAAATGAGGCAGTAGGCTGTGCTTGAAGTTTACTTTGTCTTATAAACTTACAATGTTCCAATTTTGTCTGCAAAATCTTTTAGCTAGTATACTCCCTACACTACTTGTTCAAGGTCTATTGTATTTGCTTTACCTAAAGTCAAATATACTTCCTAAATAAACATCAGTAATAATAATAATAATAATGATGAGATTGTAATTACTTTATTATACTTTTTTTCTTTTCTTTTTTTTTTTTTACTAAAGCCACTAATACATTTAGATGCAGTAGAACTCACAGTTGTCTTTCTTGTGGAAACCCCTAAAATATCTTTTAACTTTTTCCATTTTTTTCTATACTTTATTTGCACCATGGCAAGGTTGTAGTAACAGATCCATACTTTGAAATGTATTGATGCGTTTGATTTATGAATCACAGAAGAACAAAAGAAAATAGGACATCCTTTATAACTCAGATGAACTATCAATCCATTTTCCAAACCCACTGAATCCCTTTTGGGGTCGTGGGGTTGCTGGAACCTATCCCAGCTCCTGTTGGATGAAGGTGGGGTACACCTAAACATGTTCCCAGTCTGTTGCAGGGCCACACAATTATAGACACAATTTAGTCATTAATTAACCTTTGAAGCAAGTTTTTTGGACTGTAAGAGGCCTCCTCTTACAGTCAGCATTCATGGCTTTTCTCTAAGCACTTTTGCCTCAAAAGTGCCACTACACCACTGTGCAGCTCCATTCAGATGAGCTGACTATGTCAAATTAATCTCTGTCCGGCATTAGGAAGGGGACCAAAAACATCACAGAACATAGAAAACCATATCCTGTATCAGTCCTTCAAAGTAAAAAAAATGAAATACTTCAAATTTAGAGCTATATTCTCTCCGTGTGGCAACAATAAGCCTGCTTTGGTGGATGAGTCACCTAGCAGCTGGATCCAGCCTTGGTGAAACAAGACACCTCAACTGTTTTCCTACATTTAATGCATTTTTCATCCAGTCAGTGAAGCAGCACTTTGAGTTCAAAACAGTCCCGTGTTTCTATATGTTTCTTAAAAAATTTCAGAGGGTGCTCTGGATGTTTGTTTTTGTCTTCCAACCGACCCCGAGATTGACAGGAAATGTTCTAATTTACTTTCCCGTTCCCTGAGGAGCCTGGCTGATAAAGAACACCACACACACTGTGAGCAGCAGCATATCAATGCATGTGGTGCTACATCCGACTGTTTAATGGCAGCAGATGCAAGTCGCTCATTTGTTAGACGCTGATGGTAAATGAATTACAGATGGGTGTCTTAATTCAGCGTTGGATGGACACCCCACCACAGAATCAAATTGATTCTGGTTGTTATCCATTTGTGAAATAGTTGAGGAACTTCGTACGTAGAGAGAGAAACGTGTTTGCAGCTTATGCAACACTTTGCTTATTAATTTAAATCAAGCAACCAACTGCTATAAAACCTATATTATCCTCCCTCTACTGCACTGGAGAGTAGTCTAAACTAAAGACCCATGATCTCTGGTGTCACTCATTAATTCCTCAATGTCCTAAATCAGAGGCCCCCGACCTCCCGACAGTTGATACCGTGCAGGAGAGACAGAATATTATTAACGTTTTTTTAAATGTAGAATCTGATTTTGGAAAACTACTGAATTCTCTTCACCACATCTGACTCATTCTTGACGCATGTTAAGAAAGCGGCTGCGCCGACCGCTAAACTGACACCCCCAAGCTAGCAAAGTTAACAAAACAAGTGTATCTGGAAAGTTTCTTTTTGCAGAAAAAGGTCATTGAGAAAATAGAAGAACATTTAACAGATTTAACAGCATTTAACAGACAAAACCAGGAATCTTTACTCCAAATACGGATTTTTTGCAACAGATGTTCACACACACTATAATAATAATGCAGTGCAACCAGCTGTCTAATGTTTTGAGGATGCTGCTGATAAAGTTGATCAAATGATCAACCAACACTTCTATTGTTTTATTTAGAAAATTATTCTAGAGTTTATAACCCCTTTTTTAATATTTATCTGTCACATGTCGACAAGGCTGAAGTTTCCATTTACAGCTGATCCCAAAAAAAATAGAACCTAGAGAAATGAACATGTGGTTTTATGTTGTATGTTTGGAACTTTTAATATGAAAGCAAAAGAAAAATGACCATTTTTTGTAGCAATGTTTTGTGGGGGCTTTGTATAAACAAATGGGGCCCTCTCAGACTCACATGATCACAGTAATCCTCAATCCCGACACTGGCTGGATGTGAAAGGGGGCGTTAATGAACACAAAACATGACCTTTCCGTAAAATGTCAAGGGTCACTGTTTCAGCTCAAGACACGATCATAGGCTAAACTCGGGGGCAAGCCTTATCCAAACCATTTATCAAACGCTGTAGTTCATATCAGAGCCGCTGAAAAAAGGCTTTGAGGCTCTTAAATGTCAAATTTCAATTTGACTCCCCATTGCTGATGTATGGACCAGTCCAGCCTATACAAATACAGTTTTCTCATTGTAAAAATAGCCTCCCATCGTGATGGAGACTTACATTTTTTAAGTCCTTCAAAAAGCGTATTGCGCCAGCATCTTTACAGTGGTTAATTGAGATTGTTGACAGATTGGAGGCGCCTGCTTGCTGTGTAGCTCATACAACTCCCCAGAGCTTTGACACCAATCCATCATTGCTCCTTTCTTCCCAACTGTCACATAATTGAAGAGGCTGTCATGGCTGACTTATGCTGGCAACTTTGTTATGAAGTGCACAGGGATAAAATGAAAGGGGAAAGCTTTGTTGTGTTGTGTATCCACACCAAAGAGTTTCATTATTGTATTGATCTATGGAGACAGGTAGCTCTACTTGTAAATGTCATCAAAAAGTCGGGCCTCCATAAATAGAAGAGTCTCTCTGTGACTCACACAGCCTCGGTGGGAAAATAATTTATTATCGTGTAATTAGTGGCTTAAGTTGTTTATGTGTTTGTCACAGGGGAGAGCTCCTACATGTGCTGATGCTGCAGCTTTAATTAGGTCCTTGTTGGACCGAGAGTGTCTGTAATGGCTTCTGGTAAAACCTTTAGAGGAAAGCTTGGCCACAATATTAAAGTTTATCTAAAACATTTCTCAGTTCAGTCATGTTCTTAAAGTTAGGACAAGTTGTTTGCTCATTTTTTTAAAGACCTGATTAAGATTCTCAACTTTATTATACCAGCATGTATTCACATTTTCATGATTTTCACAGAAACTTTGTTTTTTGCCATTTAAAACTTCAAAGATGTAACTGATCACAACTAGATTTTGACCAGAATTTTTCTATTTTTCAGAATCATTGTGTGCACAATGGAATTAAGATCCTCTCAGAGAGTTTAAAAGAATAAATAAAAGTCAGTATTTGACCAAAAAATACATTTAAAATATAAAATAATAATAAAAACAACCTTCAATTATGAGGCCTAAAATATGCACATCCAGTGTTGCCAAAAGATAATAATAGATTGTGCTTTTGGCCATAGAAAGGATGTAATATAAACCCTGTAAACATAAAAAAATGTTATTGTTCAACTTTAGACAATTTCTGAATTCTTGTGATATTATTTTCATTTATATGTCTCTGTGTATCCAAAAGTCCCAAAGATCTTAGCCCTCTGGTTTTACCTGCTTTTATTTTGAAGTACCTCCTGCTCATGCCACGCAGATATTCCAGGATTGCAGCCAATTGGTTTCGGTGGTCTTTGTACATCTTACCTGCATCTTGTGCAGTATTAAGTGTTCTTACAGGCGGATATGGGCTGTCTGCAGGCGAAAAATGGGCAAATCTGTACTTGGCATGGAGGTGGCCCGCACAAAATATCAAAGTTATAGACCGTTCTGTGAGACAGTAGAAGAAAAACTGCTGATGTAAAGATTTTTCTAAAGACATGTTGCAGGCAACAGGTTGTAGTGAACACTTAAGCAGCATGCAAGGTTAAGTAAAAGTGAAGTAGGTGAGACACAGGCATGTCGTAAGGATTTTTCATTTTTTCAACCCCCCAGAACCCTGCCCACTGCACAGAGAGCCCCCACTGGAGTTCAAACGAAAGGCGAGTGTTCTCCATTCGACCCTTGAGCGTAGTTTGGCCTTTATAAGTGAATAAATTAGATAATAGGCGCGAAATCTGTGTGGGCATCCTACATGCACTTATGTATCACCTACACACCCAGGGCATGCAGCATTTACATGCATTCAATAAGAAGCCGGTACGTGCACATGTGTGGAGTAAAGGCACTATACAGCATCCCCCATACGCCATAAGTCAGTGTAACTTACAAATACTTCACAATACACTTACAATAATGGTTCGTTCCATTTTCATGACGTCCCTTAGGTCGCCCCACAAGCCTCATGATGCAGCTTCTCCTGTCTACAACCCTCTACAAGCTCAGACAATCTAAAAACCTGCAGCATCCATCTGAGTCAACCCTAAATGCTGCGTGAGACTGAGGCATTATCACCTATTTTCATGTGCCAATTCAGCTAGTGTAGACTCGATGCCACTCAGCTTGGAAGTATCATCGCAGAAAGAAAAAGGCTTTGATGTCACGGGCATCCCTCCTTCCCATGCTTTTTGGTTTTGACATCAGAGTCGTCTCTCTCTTCCCTTGGTCAAGTAATTATACCAGTGGCAGCAGGGGATCTGATTAGCAGCAGACATGTAGAAGACTCAACACATTACAAACGTAAAGTGTTGCATTAAGACGCAAAGCCAATTTGAAAAGCCACTTTACTCCACGTCAAAATCAAATGATTCACTGTGATTGCATGAAGGGTTTAGGAGTTACGGTAGGTCAAAGAGTGTTTTTTTGTTTTTCTTTTCTGCTTGCTTCTTGCTTCATTGTGTACTTGTGTCACTGTTCTTATGTCTCCCTGTTTCCTTTGGCTTACTTTCATTCTTTTCTCCACAGAAAATCTGTAGCTTTGGCATTTGACTGAAGTCTGTTTAAAAGAGAACTTTGATCTGAATCAAACCAGAGTCCACTTTTCCAGCTGAGCTTTCACACTATCCAGAAGAATCCTGATTCAAATGAAACCTGACAGCGTGAATGAATATGCAGTTAAAAACTGATAATGCCGGCAGAGCCTAAGTATGAGATGTATGGAACAGAGATCAACAGATGAAGTAATACATTAAAGATCAGGAGCATGGCTGTGTTTCCTCAGGACTCCATCTTTGTACTTCCTCGTCACACATGGGGAGCCTGAAGCTGAGTGGTCTCTAAAAGATTAAGATGTGGAGCGAAGTGGAAGGAAGAACTGTTTCATCCAGCGTTTTGGACAGATTTATATTTTCTTTTCTCACTGATGGTTTGATTCCAATTCATTGAACCATTATGCAAGCTGCAGAACCTGTTAAAAGCAAAGAAGGGGGTTCATTTCAAATGTAGTGTTGCTTCAGTTTTTTCACTTCTTCAGATGTTTACACACTGCTGAGGGACCAAGTTGTTTTTATCATTAGGCTTTCATGATAAATTATTCACCAGATACATTATTTACTGCTCCACAGCCTAAAGGTTTATAGAAAAAAGAGAGGCCCACTCTTCTTGTGTGTTACTTTGAAATGTATTGTTTTTTGGGGGGAGAAAGTAAAAACTGTTTTAGGTATCTTCTGTTCTTCAGACAGAAGTTTACAAGTTTGTCCTGAATTTTGCTAGACTTGTTTGGATTGCAGATCTTTAACAACAATCATTTTTGTGCTTTTACGTTACTCCACTCGTCTTTAAAGCACCGGCTTAGAGTCAGACTTCTTCAGTTCTCCACTATATCTGGAGAAACTCCATTCCAACAGTAAGATCAATAAATGATTCAGTTTGTAGTCCTTAAAAGTCGGACAGGACTCAGAGATTGGCCTTTGCTCTGGATGTTTTTACAGAAGTACAGAAAACCTGCCAGAACTAAACCTACCTGTGACAATCGTGCTGAAACCCATTCTTTACAATAATTAGATTCAGCTTTGATTGTGCTGCTTTCAGGATGAAGCAAAAGGCTAAATCAATAACCAGCACAGAGACTTAACTCAGTGCTTCGCATATTAACTCAAAGATGTTATGGGACTTTCTTCTCGCCGACTATACTGATCCTGTGTTGAGTTTTGTTGGTATTTAAGTCAAAGACATATCAGGGACTACACAGAAGTATGGTTTGTAGACTCTGAACAAAGAGTCATTTTAAAATCTCCCTGCTGGAACATGTTGTTCTATAGCAACGATAAATCCAGAAAAAATACATTTAAAGGGCCTATATCATACATAACCAACTTTTTAAAGCTGCTTTTTAAGTGCATTATAATGTTAATTCCTCACAAAACACAAACCCAAAGCGAGATTATGGGATTTACGCATCTCTGAGCATTCCTCTCAAACCCGGCTCTCTGAGCACCAGCCCCTTCCAATCACAGAGAATGACTGGGTTCTCATATTCATACGTGTGAACGTGGAGTAACAGCCTCTTCCAAGAAAAGCCTGCGCTGCCAGCACCGCCCCCAGGCTAACACACACACCCAGCTAGCAGTGATCAACAAACCGCTTTGATTTGATCAACTCTGAAAAGAAGTGGTTCATCTTGCCCCTAACCTGCAGAGACTGCAGAGATTGTGGTCATGATCAAAGATTTTTGCTGATTTGGCAAATTGAATGTATTCTGTATGGGAGACATGGCAAGGAGGAAATTAATTGATTAACAAGATTAACAGCTAATCAGGACGCAGAACACAGAGCACTAGAAAATCCATGAAACACTAAGACTGTAAAAGGTGAACCGCGATATATTGAGGAAACATTGTAATCGTGAGATGCTCCCGCTGGAAGAGCTATTGTGGATATTGTGGATACTTTTTTTTTCAATTTTTTCCATGTTTATTTCTTACTTTTCCAAAGATTGCTCCGTTTTTGAGACATTGCCTCCCCCACAGGCAGAAAATGGGATTTCAGCTTCTTGTAGAGTTAGCATAGGTTGTGGGAGTACATTTTGTTGTGCTTCCATTACACATATGCACAAAACTTTATCGAAACATTAGAAATGTAAAAAGAAACCACAATTTACACATTTACACTGTTTCCATTGAATCATAATTACACAAATAAACACAAACCAACTCACACAATAAGTCATTTAAAAACATGGCGACGGATGTGAACAATACTACATGCATTAGCGCTCATTATCATCTATCAAGAGAATGTCAGCGTCTTGGGCCATGGAGCGGCAAGCTCCTTACACGTGGGAGGGGCTACGGATGAAGCGATTTTGGGAAATCCTGGTTGGTTATTTTACAGAGGACCTGTGGATCCAACAATTCTGCATGAGAGGTTCAACTTTTGATGAGCTGTGTGATCCTGTGGGACCTCTTGTGGCGCCCGCTGTGCAAGGCCTAAGGCATTAAGCGTGGACGTGACTCATTTTATTAGAAAAAAGTGCTTTCATTGCAGTTTTGTGAAATATGACAATTTTGATATGCCTCAAAAGCCACCTCCTTTAAGCACAGTAGTAGTAGTTTTTAACCACTCTAGTTGTCAATCAAACTATCAAACTTTATCTATAAAAAAGCGCTTTTCATACTTAAAGCACTTTACAGTTAAACACAAAAACAGACAATAAAAAGAGAGAAACCAAGTCCATCCTTTGCCCAGCCCCTCCCTCCTTTAGGACACACAAGCAATAACCCACAAACAATGAATACTTAGAAAAACTAATCCTAAAAATCCTATTTATAACAGGAGCCAGCTCAGCCACAGGAACATTGCCACAGTTCCCACAAAAGCCAAGGACAGTAATGGGGTCCACTCCACCGCCGTTAGGCTGCAATTCGGACCCCTAAGCACCCCCACAGAGGGCGACAACGACGGACAGAACAAGCAACCCCTTGCATGAAGGATCCCCAAAGGGAAACACTGGGTCATAAAACCTTAAAGGAAGATGATAAAATGTAATACATAATATGTTTGTAAGAACAGTAATTAAAAAAAAACATTAAATGCACAAAATAAATTAAATACAGAGAATGATATATATTATATGTTATCTAGGCCTACCACTCTGTTTTTTGTGGTTCCTTGAGATCCAGATGACCTTTGTGTGGGTGGTTTCCACAATTTTCCATCCAAAATCCTTTTTGTCCACATTGGCAACGATGAATGCACTCTTAACCTTCTCACATTCTGAAAAAGTTTTTGGTCAAAGTTTTTTTCCAAGCATAAAACAGCTATTTTGACCGTGTGGCAAATTATTTGCAACACTAAAGTAGAAATGTGAACAGGATACTTTAATTTGCTCCAGCTTTCACACATTCTGACAGTTTCTACTTTTTTGGGACTCTCTTTAATTTAAATCTTTTATCAGATGTTGAAAAATGTAGGTTGTTTTTTTCTGATTCTGTTTTTGTATTACCTCAAGATATTATTCTGTGTATCTGGAGTTCAAAATGTCCCAGGCTACCATGAACCTTCAAATTGATTTCTCTGGGTGAGTTTCAGCCCGGAGCAAATTTTTTATTCTCTTTGCTCCAAGAAGGAAAACAGTGTGACACACGCACACAGTCCCTCTCCTTTGTTATCAGTCAAAGTACGTTGATATCACACAGTTTGGAAACAAAAATAAGAAAAAAAGAAATAAAAAAAGGTTACAACCACTTTACACCTGGTCATAAATAACAGAGTAGACTCAAGAGTAGAATCGAAATAAAGCTACACATTCAACCTTTTTAAATGCCCAACTATTTCTTTTATAAATGAAAGTTTATTTTCAAAACTATCTGTACAATAAAAACTGTTACCCCTGTAAAGCCCACCAAATAATTGACAGAAAATTCAAATTGTGTGGGATACAGAGGTTTTTGAACCCTGTGATGAAATCCACAAAAACAGTTTGCAATATCTTTTTTTTATGATAGTATCAATTATTTGGATGATCTGGTGAGTTTTTGACATGAGTGTTCAGGAAGAAAGAAATTTGATCCTCACATTTTTAACTGTTTTATAAAGAAATAATTATCAACCAATTTTGCATATTTCGATACAGCAAGTAGTCGTTTAAAAATGAATATTAATATATGAGGTATTTGCACTTTAAAGTTGAGAAAATTACCTTTTTTTATTTTAAAAAGTGCTTTTGAGATTGAGTGGAAGCAGCCATTTTGAAATGAACAGAAAATACCCTTTATTCTGCCCCTAGTGGAATGATGATGAACTACAGGACAGAAAAAATTGACTGAATTATATATATTGAGTTGAAAGGGAAAGTTTTTATCATGCTAATGAGATAGGTGTCTCAGAAAGGGATGTATCAGGTTTGAAACAAATGGTTATAAAGGACTAATTAAAGGTTTTAGGTTGGTTTAAAAAAGCTTCATTATGGTGACAAAGCAATGTCCTTGCTAGTGTATATAGACATACATTATTTATCGTCACAATTCTTCCAACGGCAGTTATTGTTTGCAAATCTGTGAAAATTGAGGCCTCAACCCTTTGGTGGTTCAGTTTGCATCACTTGAATAAATACTATTGTTATAATTGGATTCAATTTATATTTAAATTAGTTACAGTGTGGTTATGTACTGAAAGATGCAAAAGCTTTAATAGTTCTTTTTTCTATTAAACATTAATTAGATATTACTGAGTTAAGGCAAAGACAGTTTAAAGTCATTTAATTATCCTAACATTTAGAAGGTTTAGGTTGCTATTCAGCTCAAAGGAAAAGGTCTTTCTAACCATGAAAACTCTGTTTCAGCTGAAGATACGCAACAAGTTTGTGAATTTTAATTGATTAAATTGTTATTCCCTAGGAAATACATCTACATATCTAAATATACATATATACATACACATTTTTAATATAATCTCAAGCTGTTTTTAAAGATCAGGCAGAATCAATTTAAAACTGCATGTTTCGATGCTGTTAATCCCTACAGATACTTAGCTTTTTCATTTTATTCTTTATGGGATTTATGTATAATTGTATATTTACTGACCACTTTGTTATATACACTTTGCTAGAACTGGATTGGAGCCCCTTTTGCCTCCAGAATGGTCTTAATTTTTGGTGGAATAGATTCAATAAGGTACTGTAAACATTCCTCAGAGAGTTTGGTCCATATTGACATGATAGCGTCACACAGTTCCTGTAGATTTGTCAGCTGCACATCCATGATGCCGATCTCCTGTTCCACCGCATCCCAAAGGTGATCTATTGGGTTGAGATCTGGTGACTGTGGAGGACATTGGAGTCCAGTGAACTCATTGTCATGTTCTGAGATGTTCTGATATGATTCCAGCTTTATGACATGATGTCTTATCCTGCTGGAAGTAGCATCAGAAGATGGTACACTCTGGTCATAGAGAGATGGACATGGTCAGCAACAATACTCAGGTAGGCTGTGGTGCTGTAACCATGATCAACAAGTGCAAAAGGGGCCCAAAGTGTACCAAGATCCCCCACCACAGCTGATACAAGGCAGGATGGATCCATGTTTTTAAGTTGTTGATGCCAAATTCTGCCCCTACCATCTGAATGTGGCAGCAGAAATGGAGACTCATCAGACCAGAGAACTTTTTTTCAATCTTCTGTTGTCCAGTTTTGGTGAGTCTGTGTGAATTGTAGCCTCAGTTTCCTGTTCTTAGCAGACAGGAGTGGTACCTGGTGTGTTCTTATGCTGCTGTAACCCATCTGCATCAAGGTTGGACGTGTTGTGTGCTCAGAGATGTTCTTCTGCAGACCTCAGTTGTAACCAGTGCTCATTTGAGCTCCTGATGTCTTTCTATCAGCTGGAACCAGTCTGACAATTCTCCTCTGACATCAACAAGGCATTTCTGTCCACATAACTGCTGCTCACTGGGTCATGGTGCAGTGGTGGATGACCCAAAATGCAGGAGACCAGGCTTGTGTCAGAAACTTAAAACATTTAATAAATAAACGGAACCATGACAAAACCCAAGCAGAAACAAAGGAGTGACAAAGCAGAGCAGATGACCTGACGGTGCTGAACAGAAAACCAGACACTTATATACACTGAAGTAGATTAACTGAATGAAGACAGCTGTGGATGATGAACCTAAACCTAGTGAGTCTGACAGGGAAAACAGAACATAACAAAAGCATCACAAAACTTAAGCACAGAATCCTCACACACTGGATATTTTCTCTTTTTTGGATCATTCTCTGTAAACCCTGGTTGTGTGTGAAAATCCCAGCAGATCAGCAGTTTGTGGAAAACTCAGACCAGTCCTTCTGACACCTACAACTTCCTCTCAAACGCCCTTTCTTCCTCATTGGGATGCTCGGTTTGATTTGCAGCAGATTGTCTTGACCATGTCTACATCATTGACTTTCATGCTCTTCATTATCCTGCTTTATCAGGGTGTTGCAAACTCTACAATTGTGTTGTTTAATTCAAAGCCCGATTTCACAACTTGAGGTGTTTATTTTATGAAGTTTATCATTTTGTATGTGGCAATTGCCTAAAACTCCAAAAGTATCTATTTAAATAAGAGTCTGTAATTCAACAAAATGAGAAAAATGCCAATAGGGGAACACTTCAGCAGGGCTCTATATCCTCTGCCCTAAATGAGGAGATCATTATCCTACAACTGGGGGTGATTACTTAGATTGCTTCAGGGATGTGCAAAGTGTTGCTCAGCATGTTAATGATTAAGGATGTGAGAAAAGAGATTTTTTTTTTTCAAAAGATATTTGGAAATGGCTGGAGGAGTTTTGCTAGATGATGCAAAAGACAAATCTCTGGAGAAGTTTTTATGAAGTTGTTTCTGTGTTTGACAGAAGACATTAGACTTGATTAATAAAAACATATTTTCTTCTAAAAGATACATATCCAGAGATGCAAAATTCAGCACAACTTGTCAGGAGAAATTAAGACATTTCAATGAAGACTTCCAAAAATGACAGGTCTTTAATCATTACTCTCATAATTTCTTATTCTTGAGCTTGTTTCCAGATACGCCCATATGGCATACTCATTGGGAAACATGACAAATGGACTTTTTTTAAGCGATGCAATCCACAGTAAACCAAATGCAATAAATCAAGCCTGTTCTGAGCAAACTCAACATTTGCTTTTTACGTGCAAAACTGCTTAAATTAAAGAACAAATTAAAGGGAAATTTTTTAAATGACAATTTTGCTGAGTCAAAGAAGAGATGACGGTTATGACGTTCCTGTTTGTCTCTCCTCCTCTTGATCTTTACTTTCCGTCTCTGGAGAGAGGCCAAAACGTTTAGCTTCTCAACATCCCATCCGGCCACAGGCACACAATTGTATGCACATGCATGCATCTTCTTCCAGGAAAATAATTACTTTCCTTCCTGGCTGGCCTCTCAGAACCAACCTCCTTCAGCGCTGAATCTGTGTCAGAGCAGTGGAGGAAAAAAGCCGTGAACTGTCTGACTTGCTCTCCTGGGCATTGACAGTCAAGTCTGATGGACAGAACAGAAAAGGAGGAGGAGAAATCCTCTGTTTTATCTAAATCGCAGCAAGAGAGAAACAGCGTTGGAGTCACACTCAAAGATGTTAGTCCTCTGTGGTTGCTTACTTTGATGATTATGTTTAGGGTGCACAGAGAAATCATGAGAAAGCATGAGAAAATGGAGAAAGAGACCAATGCAGGGAAGTGCTTCATCGTGTGCTTGTGGGGGAATTTAAACAATTTTGCTATGCATCATTAGAAGTGGTTCTCGCTCCCGATATCTGCTGTTCCCTTTTCCACTAATGGTACATGCTGCTTGAACTGGGAAGTTCTTTTACGGGTTTCTAATGGGGGGAATATGAAAGAGAATGCCCTACAAAATCCTCTGGCTGCTGAAGTTGGCAATCAGTGTAAAGTTGTTTTGGGAGACCAGTAGCTCACATACTTCAGGAAAACCTTGATCTGTGTAAATACAGACACACATGCACACACATTCACATTTTTAAAAACTTGAGATGTTTCAGTGATTGGCAATGCAAAAAGTAGATGATTTGGAAATGAGCAGTTTTCTAGCTTTCCAATGTTTTCTTAACACATGGAATTGTGTCTTAGGGGGTATTCAGACTGGCAAAATTGCTTGGTCCGGGTTGAGTCCGCTTTATTTGTTTTGGATCGAGTTCTGAGCCTTACGTTTGATCTGTATTCAGACTGCCATCAAATGGACTATCCTGTTCCGGAACGAAGCTCATAAACAAAACCACGTGACTAAAGATCTCTTCACTCATTGGCCAGAAATTATGAGGGCGGGGCAAAGCAACTAGAGGCGGAAATGATGGAAGTCCTGCTCTTTGCAATCCTTATCGAGATAGTTCACTTATTCAAGCTATAATTCACGGACCAATTTTGAACGTCTGTATCAACGTGAGGTACAACACTTTTTACCTCTACTTTGGTACGGTGGAGGCATGCTGTAAGGCGGTTACTGGCAGGACAACAGTTATGAAGGTAGGATGATAAATGTTTATGACATCTAGTTTGTTGGTAAAACAGTTAGTGTGCATCACTTTAAAAATGTTTTAATGAGCCTGTATTCACCTGACTGCATTGCAATGAGTTGCTGTTTCTCATCGTTGTGGTGTTATGGCCTTGTTTGTAAGAGAACTCCATTAAGGAACTACAAGATTTTTAGCTGTGTTAAAATAAACGTTCAAACAAAAAGGCGTTGGACCATTTTTTTCGACGATTGAACAAATTAAGCACATTCTGTCCAGAACAAATCATTTTTCCATTCTGAATACACCCTGAGATTCCTCAGTCTCAATACCATTTGCTCTCGAAATGGAACAACTGGACCAAAACAGCCACTGTAGCCAGTTGTCATGTGACGTAAACAGAGTAGGAATAACGCACTGGATGAACTGCAGACAGATGTAAAGCAACGATTGCCTCCGCTGTACCAAAGTAAATAGAGTGTCGTACCTCACGATTATACGACGTTCAAAATTGGTTGGTAAGAAAGTTTGAAATTCTCAACAAGGTTTGCAAAGAGCAGGACTTCCCAAGCCTCTTGTCGCTTTACCCCGCCCTCGTAAATTCTGGCCAATGAGTGAAGAGATCTTTAGTCACGTGATTTTGTTTACAAGCTTTGTTCCGGAAAATTTGACAGTTATTAATTGCTTCTGAATGTAACAGGGAATCCATGCAATGAAAAGTAGAATAAATCCTACTAATGTTTAGCTCATTTAGTATAATACACTTTTATGTCATACTTTATTTGTCCATTCAGAGCAATTAAAAAAAAAGTAAATGAAACACACAGCAGCCAAAACTCAGTGCCACTACCTGTATAATAGAAATGGATTGAGCAAGTGTGATGTCACTCATAGAAAATGCCTTTTCTCTGGCTCCAGCGAAAAGAAGCCAATTCAGTCGCCATTTTTTTACAAAACGGATGTTGCCATGTTGGAGTCAGTGGACATTGATTGGTCTGAGTCAATCTGAGTCTACGTTTCTATGGCAACTGCTGTCACCAATCATGAGTAAGGCTTTTTGAAGTTCACAACCTTTCCCCTGAAAGCAATGAAATTTTCAAAGTGGGGGCCAGCGAGCATCACATGCTTTTATTGAAGGATCTGATTGGTCAGTTTATTAACTTGAATAACTTGCGATAAAGAAAAAATATGATGAAAAAAAATTAGGATTAGCAAGACTATGGTAAGAAAAAGGCATTAGAGCAAAAATTGTTATTCTGACATTTGACTGGGTAATAGCTGTTTATGTGTTGTTAGAAATTGATGGAGTTTTGGCACCATGGAGCTAACAGGTACCACCTGGGGGGGGGTATCACTTATTCCAGTTCTCTTATACAGTCAATGACCAGTATGTACCCAGAATGGAACACAGAACCGGGATCCAAAGCTCATAAGGAGGATAAAAAGTGTAGTTGTTGAATAGCTGCATCAAAACACCGCTTTAGTGAGATTTTTAGGTGCTTTAAGCCCCTTAGAAATAACACAGAGCATAGATTCAGCGCATGAATGCCTTGAGTGAGTTAGAAAATCCTCCAATCTATTCTGGTGATGCTGGAGATGAAGA